>KV417646.1:19705-62227 GCA_001630335.1 Athelia psychrophila
AAGCGAGTTGCAACGTACCGCCGTACGGGCTGTGAAGCGACAGAGCGTTAGTGACCCGTGCGTGGGGGCCTTTCACCGTGCCAGGGCGTCGTATAAAGAAAGTGTTCCTGAAGTCCTAGCCTGAGACCCTAAGTTTACTCGCCGGAGCTCCGCAAGCTGCTTAGCAGAACCTCCCTTTATACTAGCGTTGTAGACGCTCAGAAAGAGCGTGACTAAATAAAATATAAGAGATTTGTGCTAGGTCATTTGAAGCAAGAACAGTTTGTATGTATACATAAGCACTAGAGTGTTTACTGAGGGTCGACTAACCAAGAGTTTGCTTCTAGTTGGTGGCGATACAGATTGGACCACGTAACCTCGGAGATGATGCCCCTATAGGGGTTCCCACGAACTTCCCACCAATGCGACTACGCTACTCTAAGGTCAATGAGCTCCCAAAACATGGTATGAATACGACGCTAAAGCGATAATTCGCCATCTTTTATAGTCTGAACTTCCCGCAAGTTTTATACTCCTGGAATAATCTTAATTTATTCGTACACCATAGCGAGTCCTAGACAGCCTATACGCGCAAACTTCCTAAACCGGTAGACAACCGGTAGACTCGTAGCGATCGCTCACCGCACCCGAAACGAGGCCTCACGATAAACAACCAAACGAAGGCTCGAGGTAAACATGAAGAAGCAGTTTTTGCAGTCAGATGAAGAGCGTAACTCGGAAAGTAGGCGCTTCCTCGCCATTCAATAGAATATACTACTGCTTATTTCTAAAAGGTGACTATGGAAGTTATCAAGGTTTGTCACATAACATCTTGTCACGTCGGAGTGTACACGTTCGGTTACGGGGCTCGGTCGGTGAGTTCGCGCTAAGGATAGCTTGACGAAGCTGGGTATAAGGTCCGCGACGGTGTCCCGCTCGACAAGTCTTATACGCGTAATAGAGTGTGCAAAGTGCTTCTCCAGCATGCGCACGACATGGCAGTGCAACTGAACCAGCTGTCGTGTGAGCCCGTCATGTGTAGTACCCGAGCGGTCTAGTAGTGAGCTACGCTGGAGCGTGTTGACTGAGAGTGTGATAGTGATGGTCCCATAGAGTCTACCCTTGTTCTACTACAGTTACCGCCTGACCAGGGTCAAAACCAACTCGCTAACGGGTTCCGATACTCTCGGTACAGGTCAGAGTATAGCGAATAGGAGCTTGTCGGAGCGGCGGAACCAGAAGGTTCAATGCGTTACTCGATGATGGAAGCGGGTCTCGAAAAGGACCCGACGAGTAAGGCGGACTTCTGAGAGTCTTGACTGTTTCGACAGACGACCTTTCTAAGCGTGTATAGTGGAAAATAGATGCTTGTCACGGTCTAGGTTTTAAACCTCTATCCTGTTACCAGGCTTGAGCGAGGTGGAGGCCTGAGCTGTATGTGGTCAGAAGAGGGAGTAGAAAGGCAAGAGATGTAGTGAATGCTAGGGAAGCTTTGAGCCAAAAAGTTGCGGTAGCGTAGCGCCGCTGAGTGGGCTGACTCCTAGCTGTACGTCGGGAAAGTGAGGTACGTACTGTAGCGTCTGCACTAGACGCGGAAGCGAGGTCGTCTTCGTTGTGACTGAGTGAACATAGAACTGGCGCTATTATAGAAGCCGGCACTGTGGCGGGGTCCTCTTTTAGAGGAACAACGTCGCAAACTCTAGTAACGGTCCCCCGATGGTTTCGACTTCAAGGACGTGAAGAGTCTCTCGGAACGTAATCTGCACTCGTATGAAGAGCCAAGGTAAGTTAGGTAGAACGAATGATCAGTAAACACCGTCGGCTCGGGTACCCCTACCGAGCTAGAGGGAGCTCGCGACAGGCGTAAGCTTCCAGAACTTTGAAACTACGACCTACACGCGCTATAGCTTCCCTACTCGTTCCTCGGCGCGCTCGTGAGAGTTCCTAAGCGAGTTGCAACGTACCGCCGTACGGACGGTGAAGCGACGGAGCGTTAGTGACCCGTGCGTGGGAGCCTTTCACCGTGCCAGGACGTCGTATAAAGGAAGTGGTCCCGAAGTCTTAGCCTGAGACCCTAAGTTTACTCGCCGGAGCTCCGCAAGCTGCTTAGCAGAACCTCCCTTTACACTAGCGTTGTAGACGCTCAGAAAGAGCGTGACTAAAATAAAAGACAGATTTACGCTAGGTCATTTGAAGCAAGAACAGTTTGTATGTATGTATAAGTGCTAGAGTGTTTACTGAGGGTCAACTAACCAAGAGTTTGCTTCTAGTTGGTGGAGGTATAGACTGTATCACGTAACCTTGGAGATTCCCCTATAGAGCTTCCTACCAATGCGACTACTCTACTCTAAGGTCAATGAGCTCCTGCCAATACAAAACACGGTATGAATTCCTCGAGAGTGCTCGCGCGGTTCCTTGCTCATCCCTTCGATATCGCGCACATCCAGCATCAAAGTTTCAAGACCTTCGAATGCGGACAGCGCTCGAGGGAGATCGAGCCATCCCCACGGGCTCGGCTGCCACAAATGACTAGTAAGCGAGATGGATTGAATGGAACCGATAACTATGCTCACGTCTAATGCAAGGCTCTCTGAGAAATGCAGGAACTTCAGGTTCGGCAGCCCCCTGGCAATGATCTCAAACGCTTCCACGAAGTGGTTTTCTCCTGGGGCGGTGCCTTGGCTGAAGAGAATAAGGAAATTAAGATATAAGTGAGTCAGTGTTGCATCTGCTGGAGCGAGGGCGCATATCACGTCCGCGATGTCATCCATGGAGTGAAAGGGTTGCATGCCGATTCTCAGTCGGGTGAGTCGCCGCGATGCGATGGCGTTGAAAAACCGAGTTTCGAAGGGATCGTAATTGATGTAGAGAACGGAAAGATGAGGGAGAAGACTGGCGTATGTCGAGTCCGGAGGTGGAGCGAGTTCGGACCATTGTCCTATCTCCAAATTTTGGATCTGGCGCTGTTCGTAGATAAAAGGCGAAATGTGCCAGTCTTTCCAGCAGACAGCCGTGTCATTTCTGAAAGTCTTCAGACGGAATGAGCAGCCCAGGAAAATATCTGCGCGAAGGTAGTAGCACATTGCGTAACTCGGAAGACCAAGGCGACGAGGCTGTTCGAGGACGAGCGATGTGAGATTGGCCATGGCTCTCATAGCCTTGGGCAACCGCTCAGCCAAAACTGGGACCAGTGCGCCATTGACATCATCTTGTTCCCATTTGAGATACCCCGGCAGCGATAGTGTGAGAGTCAGTTGCGCGAGGTCGTGTCGAGTGACGATCTGGCGAGCCCATGATGCGTACTGCCCGAGTGTGCTGTCGACCAAGTCAACGTGATGGTACAGCACGCATACGACCTCTTCGTGAAACGTGTGAGATAATGCGCATATTCTGAACAGCTCGCCCTGTGGCAGCTCCTGGAATATGGGTCGGAGCAGTTCGATGGGAATCGCGCTTGAGTGGCTGGCTCGACGCATTGGCTTGGACACGTCAGGCTGCACTGTTCGAGTGTTATAGAATGCACTGTTTGGAACTATTGACATGTGCTCCTGTATGTAGAATGCACTGTTTGGAACTATTGATATTGAAGGTATCAGCGGAAAATCCTTCTTTGTCAATAAGATAACTCACCACTCCTTCGAGGATGAACTTTTTTTGTAATTTTTGATTATGCTCCATGGGGGAGCGTCTCCCTATGGTAGAGCTAATCTACGTGTATATAATGTATCCAATATCGTTCTGTCTTCTTCAATGACATAGACGGGCGCCCGTAATGAGGCGAGGATGAACGTCCGATGAACAGAAACTGACGTTGTGACGGAAGAACTTGAAGCGCAAAGCAACGGCATCACCACGGTCCGGAGCTCGGAAGCAAACAAATAGGAGCAAAGCCTGCGCCACTCGCTGCGATGCTCAGATCTGCTCAGATCGTGGCTCGCTCAGCCCTTCAAACTGCCGGGATTCTTCTAACAAGGTTCTATAAGGGCCTTTGTTCCGCACATTGGTAGAAGGTAGTAGTAGATCGTGTATTCTCTACGGTGCTAAACACATAGGGCTAGCGATTTGACTCTTCAAATGTTTGGGTATAAGGGACATAGACACACGCTCTTTCAAACACGCTTAAAGCTACACATTTCAGAGCACTGGATATTCAAAGTTCATCAGCAGTTGGGGCCCAATTCAAGAAGACCGTACCACGCACACCGAGAACCGTCGCAATGCAGTTGTGCAAACAACGTGCAGGTCAAATATGCCTCCAAATTGACTCCTCCACATAGACCGGCTTACCCAACTCCACAGAGGGATCGAAAGCCGCTACCCTCACGAAAGATACAGTGACTTGACCCTCGGAGCCCAGCTCTGCATCGGGACATCCGACGCATGAGAGACTTGACAAAGTCGGACATGACTTCATGCAGCGCTCGGTAAATCCGTGGTAAGCGGCAGCCCCGACTCCCGGAAAATTTCCCCTCGACGTGTTCTGTAAGTCTATCCGCAATGTTTCCAGATGCTTGAACTGGGAGAGCGCTTGCGGAAAAGTGCGCCAATCCCAAGGCTTCATCTGCATTAAAGCATAAGGAAAAACAATAGCAGATAGAAGGAGAATACACACATGTGGAAGCAGAAGATCTGCATAATATAGCAATTTGAGACTGGGAAACAATTGGGCGATTGATCCAAGAAATGAAGCATGTTGTTGGTCACCGGCAGAAGAAATACGCTCGAAGCAGAGATACAAGTGTGTGAGACTTTCTGTGCACTGCGTAAATGCAGAGAGCGCATGTAATGCGTCATCATGTTTGCATGGGTCTGACAGGTCCAATCGCAGCCGTTCCAAAGGCCGAGATGCTATTAACTGTAACGGTTGTGGCGACGAGGTTTGGGGATTATAGTTGGTGTGAGCAACGCGCAGGTTGGGAAGGAGGCATGGCGATACTTCTTCCTCTTCTATCTCGAAATCCGTCCCTGTCTGCCAGTCCACTATTCCATCTTGCTCGCGGAGGAATAGGGACATCCCAGGAATCGAGATGAAATATTTGTCATTTGTGTATCGGAAGCTCTGCAGACGGAAGTCACAGCCTAAAAATACGTCCGCAACGAGGTATTCGATCGAGACACGTCGGTTATAGACATAACCCCGAGGATCGGCGATGAAAAGTGAGTGGAGATCTTTTATGGCGTGCACTGCGATGCGAAGTGAACTGCGAATTTCAGAGATGAAGTCTAAGGATAGTGTTGGCGGTGGTGAATCTAGATCTAGTCCGGGGAGATTCCATTCCGGTTCAACTTGGGGCTGCTGCAGGACCGTAGGCAGCGATAGACTGCGGACATGTTGCGCCAGCTCGGGGTGACTGGCAATATGTGCAGCCCACGAGACGATTTGACTGATATCGGCATTTATGAGATCCACGTTGCGGTAGAGTAAACGCAGCACCTCGTCATGAACTGATCATCCCTTGATGTATGGGTTTAATAAGATACCCGATATCATATCGCCCATCGACTATTAAAACGCCTGCTAGATTCCTTAAGTCTTATAAGGCTATAAGCTAAGGCCCATTTTTAAAACGGCTTCGGCCCTACCCGCGCCTGTGATAACTAGGGCTTATGGACGGCTTGCTCTAGGATTCCTGGGATTCATGTGTACGTTAACATCGCCAGGCACGGTTCTCTCGCTGATAGGTGATGTAATGACAAAAACATGATATTGACGCGATTGGGAGCACTACTATAAACGGAGACGGTGATGCCCGACTAGGCAATCCTCTCCATCTCGGCCATTGCCTCCTCTTCCATTCCTTCGTCCGCATCAGCTAGCCATTCCCCAGCCTCGCCGTTGAAGTCACCATCGTCGCCGACGTCGATGTCTATTGGAGTGTTCTTATCCAGCTGCGTCTCGGGAAAGCCAGGCTTGGCGAGGTCATCGAGCACAATTTGCACTCGCCCTCGCACGGCAGCCCACTTCTCCACGATCATGGCCACAAAAGCTCGCTCCTGCGCCGCGTGCTCGAGAGCATACACCGATAGACCCTCCGCCAGAGCGGCGTCTTCAACGGTGCGCTGTAGGGGGCGCTCTCGCCACCACCGCTCCTTGGAGACGCCGTATGCAATGACACGTCGCATCTCTTCTTGAAGCAGCCGGAGCTCTTCGTGCCATCGCGCCTGCCTGGCTTTGCATTTTGCCCATTCCACGCGTAGAGCTATTTCCCTCGTTAATATCTGTCTAACCGAATATATGTCAAATTGACTTACCCTCGAGCATCTCAGGCGAATTCTCATCCCCGCTTGCTGACAGCCAGATCCAAGAAAGCTTTTTGCGGCTCTCTCCCGACGTCCCTTGAACGAGCACTCCCCCATGTGCGTCCTCGTCCCATTGAGTGCCCGTCTTGATCCTATGTTCTCGCTGCGCTTTCTCATGCTCGGTGAGTGAGCGCTCGTTCAACGCGCGTACATCGTCTTCCTTGAGATCTTTGAGAACCAGCTCCCATTCGCCCGGGCCGCGCAGGGCCAGTAGGGCTTTGCGCGCATGCCGATACCTTGATTTCGCCTCGTGAACTTTGATGTCTATGCGGTGTTGTAGAGATCGTGCGCGAGTGCTCATCCGCTGGCCGGAGATGTTCTTGACACGCCACTTGTTGAGGTAAGTGCGGGTGCGGAGGCTCTGGCGAAGTTGATGTAATGCGTCGCGAGCGGCGGCTTCGCGTAGCCGTTCCTCAAGCTCTGCCAGGCCGCTCACACACGCCCCGGTGCGGAGACTGTTGGTTGCCAGCTCTGATGGAACATAGAGCCGAATGCGCTCCGCCAAAATATCCGTGGCGTCATCCAGGACAGTTGGGTCACGTAGGACACGTCGGAGGTTAGGCATATATTCTGACTGGAGCTTGCGGTATAGATTGATGCACTTGCGCATGGCAACACGACACTCTTGGAATTGGGCCTGCTGCAGTGTAGTGGGCGTCTTGTGCTGAAGGACGTCGTAGGTCAACTTTCGCCTGAGCGGATTCATCAGTCTTTGTTACACGCATATTAGAATAAACACTTACTGCATGTCTTCAATGTCCATCGCCGTCAATATGAATGCACTCTGCGTGTGAGGCGCCGTCGTCTGGCCAGTCTTCACGGCTTCCTCATTTGCAAGCTGCAACTTGAGCTTCGACATAGAGTTCGCTATGGTAGGAGTCAGCCAAAAAAAATGTATACAAGTCATGCAGGGATCATACATTTCTCGGTGATATCAAAGATACATGGGCTGCCAGTGGGTTTCTTATCCCAGGCGGAATATTCTTCCTCCCATTTGGTTACCTGATCTGGCTTGTCTTTCTTGAGGTGCTCGTCGAGCTCCTCGAAGGCGCGGCGGTGAGAGACTGCCTCCAGGATGGCCTTCGCCATTTTCTTCGGCAGCGAGTCCCCTAATGACTGGTGAGCGGCGCTGAAAGGCATGATGTGCGCAAAACTTACCGATATCCGTCATTTTCCTATAGTTACAGTATCCAAAAAAGTCGTCCAGGACGTCATGCCGTCCCCCTGGGCCCATCTCAACTGTTTGACCAGCGCCGGCCTTCGCGTAAGACCAATTCCGCTCTACACCCTCCCCCTCATTTTGCCCAGCACCCTTCGTGAAATTGAAGGAGTACTGCACGTGGTTCTTCTTGCCGTGGGTGTCAAAGTGGAATTTAGGGATTTTTGCTTGCACTTGGTCAGGCGTGAGGGGAATTATAAGATGGGGCGGCAGGCGTTCCAAGCGCTCGAACAGGTGTTTCAGCCACTGACAAGCGATATCATAGCTGGCAATGATGGAGAGGAAGAAGGCGACAATGAGGGTTTGGGTTAGAGGGATGAATGGAGAAGCAACAGGTGGAGGGTCCACACACATGGTGATCAGGGTGAACAGATCTGCATTGAGTGCACTTGCTGTGGCAGAGTCGGTTACACCAGATGAGCGGAGGCTAGACACGAAGATATAGTCCATGTTACAGTATCTGCAGAATCCGCGTGAGGAGGGTGCGATATGACGAAAGGTTGAATAGAGCCCACCTTTCGCCCTTTTGTAAATCACCGAGGCCATTGGGCCGCCAGCACTGTTGCCTTGTGCAACATACACCGCCAACACCAGATGTCCGGTGGCCTTTCATGCCCTTGAGGTTGGCGAGGTGGATGGCCGCGAATCCAGCGCAGGTACTTATCTATGATAGATGAAGTTGATTAGTATCATGAGCGCACACCCAGTGGAATTATAACTCACCTCCTCTTCGGAGGCATGCTTCTTGCAATGATCCAGGTATGGGCCGTGGTCCACGAAGTAGGACCACCCAGGACCGAGTGTAGGGTCCTTGGCGTCACTTGATCGGAGGCGGTTCTTGAAGCGGAAGCATGCGTCCGTTGCGAGAGTTAACCAATATAAAAATCTGCAACCTTCGTTAGTACAATTCATATAGTAACATATGTTTACTGGGGACTTACTTGTCGTCGGGCAGTGCGTTCTGCCAATCATCCGGCAAGTTCATGCCCGGCACTGGACATGCACGACACACGACCGCAAGCTCCCCTTGTCCGGTGGACTCCACCCGATTCTCACTTGGATCATAAGCACGTCCTCCACGTTTGACCATCACTTCATGCCTCCATTTGCGAGTCATCAAGACAAAGGGGCGGTAGCGGTCCTGCGATGAGCGCAAAAGCAAAGATGAGCAAATAGCGCATATAACAATGGGAGCAGGTAAGACTTACCGGTATCTTCACAGTTCCCGTATTGTCCGTGTAGTAATGAAGTGACTTGTAGAAATGATATGCGGAGAGTTTGCCTTGAAGGTTGAGGAGGTGAAAGAGTCGCATGGCCTCGAATGTACCGCAGGCCTGGGGCTCGAAAGGAGTTGCGGGGTAAAGCCCAGCCCGTAAGAGCTGTCTGTATACATCGAGATTGGGTGTGCTGGGATCCCCGCATGCGCAAGAGCGTACCCTGACCGAATGGATGCCGTTGGTATGTATGACCACGAAATCCTTGTGGATCTCTTGCCCAAATATACACGTTGTGCCAGGGGGGTGGTCCTCGCCCAGCTGCACGGTCAGGCCAAGGGTCCGGAGGCTAGTTGGCTGGAAGTAGCCGTCTTTCCACATCTGAGAGCGGTGAAGCAGTAAGTAACTACAAGTGAAGATATGCGCGGATTGACGTACCTTGATTCAATGAAAGGGCAATGTCGAATGTCGCGCTACACAACAAGCCTCGCACAGCAGCTCCCGCCCGTAACAATCCTCGCAGCGGTATTGACCTATGGTCAAGAAGCAGCCTGGACACGTAGTATCCCACATCTTGTTTCCCCGCCCTTCGTAGCGCATCCGCTCGTCTAATTGAACATTCCGGAAACCAAGCCAAGAACGGAGGGGCGCGTCCTAGAAGCTTATGTTGGTCACAAAGAGATGATTGAAGAGCAATTGGACTTACCGAATTTTGATACCGTTTTGCTGAGGAGGAGACGCGTATACCCATGTTTTCAATGGTGTCGGGATTGTGAGGTATTTGTCCATTTTCACTCCAGAAGTCGGTTTGACCAGATTCAGATAAAGGAGGGGGTTCGTGCACAGGCGACGTTTGTGTAGTGATTGGATTCACAACAACATTTGAGGTGGATGCGTAGACACGTTGTTGACCATTAGGCGCAGTGGAAGTCGTGAGATTGAAAGCCGTCGCCTTGACTGGGCGGTGGACATAAAGTTGAGGTCCTGCTTTGCGCTTCTTGGACATGAATGAAGAGGTCAACGAGCGTGTCAGGTGATAAGGTGTATATGCTCAGAAAAACGTACGAAATAATTGACAATGCCACACATACGAAATGATGTTGTAAAGATCCGGGTCAATGTTGGCGCAGGGGACGGGCTGAGCAAAACTTTGTCAAATAACAATGGAATTATAGTAAATAAACATGCGATCTAAACAAATAGCCCGTGACGTTATCCAGAAGCAAAGTCCATTTGAAAGTTATTTGGACCAGCATTACGACGGCGTCACAGCCAAAGTGTTCCTCGACGCGTACCGACATTACGACGACGTCCCATGCTCAAATGACCGTGACGCGAACGGGCATTACGACGGCGTCCCATGTTCAAATGACCGTCACGCGAACCGGCATTACGACGGCCTACCATGCCCAAATGACCGCGACGTGAACCAGCATTACAACGGCCCCCACGCTCAAATGACCGCGACACAAACTGGCATGACGACGGCCTCTCATGCCAAAGGACCGCAACGTGAGCCGACATAACGACGGCCTCCCACGCCCAAATTGACCTGGACACAACCCGGTGGCATACCAACACCCTCCATGTGAATGGTAACCTCAACTAAACAAGCAACAGGCTGCAGCAGATAGATCAGGTGATGCACAATGATGGCATGCTTTAGTTACTCACCGAAGGACTGCAGGAAACCAACATGGGACACGACACGGACTGCAACCACACAAGTCAGACGACGCACATGATGGTAGCGGCCAGTTACTCACCGAGGTCCTAAGGGACACGTCACAGGCTGCACCACAAAAGTCAGACGACACACACGATGGTAGCATCCAGTTACTCACTGAGGCCCCCCACAAAACCAATGAACATGGGACGCCGGACGCAAACGTTCCTCCTCTCGCAACACCAGTACCTCCTCAGCACGTCTCTGCTCCAAAAGAAGGGCCTTCATCTCGGGTGTTAGTAGTGTGCTTCAAGGCAAACCGTTAGCGACAGAAACGAAACCAAAAGAAGAGAATGACTTACTTAGGTGAGCACGTATGCCCTTGCAGCTTCATAAAAATATCCTCTTGCGGCTTCATGACAGAAAGGAGGGGGGGGACAATAAAGAGGAAGACGAAGCGTTTCATCTGAAGATGAGCTTAAGAGCGGTTGCGCTGCGCACGGGCGATGTTTGGCGATGTTTGGTGCTCGGCACACCGGCAGTAACATGAACCTATATCTATCCGTATAGAGTATCCGCGGTTGACCTTCCGCCACATTCCTTTGGACAACCCTGCTACGCACGCCCGGCCTTGCATTGACTAAAGGCTTCCGGTTTGGGTATATAGATATTCTTAGGTACTCTATTAGGTGTTTTTTAATCAAGGCAAGTACCTACAACACCATGTATGACATGATTTCTATGCTGATGCACTGCAGCATTAAGACACACTATGCATCACACTGGAGGTGAAGTAATCGAGTTCTACCTGTTAGAACCAGCCATTTATGTGTATTAAAATATTTACAAATCATAAAATTAGCCCAGAGAGGGCAGGAGGTGATGCAGGGACACCCGACAGACTGGGCTGAATTTCGATATATAAAAATGAGCACTCGTAGACGATATGGGATAGGAAATTCATTACAGACACTTACAGATACTTGAGTATGTGTATTACAGCCTGTTACAGAAGATTCAATAGTGTTTGCATTGATGTGGAAAGAGTGTCGTGAAAAATACGTAGGAAGCACGAGGATCAGCAAGAGTTGTATCTTGCACTCACGCGCAAACACACCATTTCGCCGTACCAGTGGCTACATCAATTGAATGTGAATTCCAACTGTTGTCACATCTCTATTAGATACCACGAGTGCTGATTCAAGCGTCCGACCGAATCAGAATGACCTTGATCGGGTCACAATATGTGAAAAGGTGAGGTCGAAAGATAGCATCCAAAGAAACCACATCTTACATCTATGGCTGCGATATCATCGTGTGCAGGCCTGATCCTACTTCTGACCGTCTTTGGCACACACAGATACGCCTATATAACTTAAGCTGGCAAATCAAATGTACGAGCTCGCGATGAGGGATTTAAGCGAAATTATCTGACATTACCACGGGCACTGATCACAAACTTAGGCGCCGTGCAGGCGCACTGAGCTCGCCAATACTTGCACTCAGTGGGCTCAGAATGCAGACTTTTTGTGATTCAAGATTAATATAGTGAAGTAAGCACAAAGTACAGTAGATAACTACAAAAAACATATAGAGAGCATGATACATAAGCAGACAGCATAGTACAACGCCGTAAGGACTACAAAGCCCGCACGACACCCTCGTCGTGCGCCCGCTGCCACGCTGCCAGTGCTTCCTCCCGCGATAAGTACTGTTTGCAGATAGCGTTCGGCACCAGCTTGACCTGAGATCCGGCAAGACCCCTGATATCATAACCATGTAAGTTGTCAAATTTGTCTCAACGGAAGGATGTAGAACTTACCAGAAAGGGTAAACACCGGGACACTTTCCCTGCGAAACAACGTAGAATCTCTGGCCAAAGTGATCCTCCGGGAGTGTGAGGAGAGCTTCGACGACTGGCGTGAGGAAGGCCTCGCAAGGTGGGTAGGCGACATCGGCTGCGAGAATGCGCACAACCTTCATTCTGAGAGCCAGTAGCCACGACCGCGTGGCGTACAAGATATCGGGGAAGCTCTCGTAGACGGCGGCTGAGATGCCGAGAGTAGAGCGCTCAACTGGGTCCCTAGATCATATCATCAGAGGAGTGCAGATGTAATAAAACAAGAACATACCACTTGGTGAAGACACCTATATCGCGACCTTGATATACAACGTATGCCTTCGCCTTAGGCTTCTTCGGGGAAGCAACTGCAGCGGCAGTGCGACGGACGCGAGCGCCAGGCACCCCCTGGGTAAGGTTGCCGGCAGTGTGCCAGTTATCGACTGCCCCAATGCGGGAGGGCGAAGCGACGTGGTACGACGTGGGGGACCCAGGAGAGGGCTTGGGGTTGGGAGGTGTACTGGGACGAGAATGAACCACCGCTAAGGGAATGTCAGCGGAGGAATCGGAGAATGGGCAAGATAAGCTCACCATCGTGCTCGTTCAGAGATACTGTAGCCATCAGTGCGTCTAACTCCTCATCTGTGGCCCAAGATTCAGGATGCAGTGGAAGAGTAGGTGGTGGTGAAGGGGGGGATGGAGACGTGCTACGCTTCTTGCCTTCTCTCTTTGCTCTCCGCTGAACCCGCCTCGCATCCTTCCTAGCCTTCTCGTCTCGCAAGTACTCTCGCCCCTCCGAGTCATCAGAGGAGTCGTCGATGACGTTGACATAGATTGGTTTGGATGATGAGGATGGTCTCGGCAAACGATTCAGGGCCCAAGAGATCGTGGGAGACGTAGTCGACGGAGCACTGTTCGGATTCGGCTCAGGGGTGCGATGGCCCAAGTCGCCACCACCTCTGTTCTTAATCTGAAGGTCAAGGCGCTGTACAGTGGCGAGGAGGGCAAGGTAGTGGGGATCTTTGGCGATGTAATCGGGGATGGGAGTGGCGGGCATGGCGGGCAAACAGAAACAGGCAATAGGCACTAGGGCGGAGGGGGCAATCTTGAATACTGATTATGTTTGCGCATGTTGTTATGTAAACTCTTGCAAGGGTTTAGAGTTAGGGCATGGGTGATGCGGGGTTACATCGTGACTACAGGAAGTGTATCAAATTCTCTGCCATGGCGCCACGGTATGCGGTGAGAGCAGCCTCCCAGCTCTCATAGGATAGATAGTAGGGATATTTGTGGTCTTTAATCATGCGGTAACAATCATCCCTAAATCGTGGCAATCCGTGAGTACCAGATGGCGGTGGAGGCATGGCACAAGATACTTACCACGTGTGATATATGCCCGGTGCCTGGCCGCGCAGGACAAGGAATGCCCGCCCATCTTCCACAATTTGCGTGCCAGATGGAATGACGGGCATGGCAACACGATCCAGCAAGGAAGTGCTATTGGGAGAGGGCGATGTAGCGAACAGCAGCGCCGGTGAGTCTGTGATCTCCTCAGTATTGCCCGCGGTGATGTTTGCCTGGAGGAAGGCTTCAGCAGAGCTACGGAGTGAGAAGCTTTTGCCCAGAGCGTTGTTGACGCCAAAAATATTATGCTGGTACGCTGCGCTGCGCAATATAAGCAATGTATGGGGGTATCGGGGGGGGATGTGACATACTGTGTATCATATATGCCCGATTACGACCGCGAATTACAGCATAGAAACGGCCAGCGGGAGCTAGAGGCATTTCTGACTCAGTTGAAGTCTGCTCGTCAACTGGCGGGTCAACGACGGCCGCGTGGGCTACAGTAATGGAGGGAGACACTGCTGCAGCCTGAGTGGTCGGATCCTCAGCGAGCTGGGCGCAGGATAGGTCTTGTTGAGACTGGGTGTTCATGGTGGTAAGGGACCAAGGTTGTAAGCGAGTAAGGGGCAATTGAGTTCGGGCATTGCGGCGCCGCAATAAACATTCCACGGAGGCTTTTTTGAAAATATACCGTGCTATACCTTATAGTAAATTCGCGGGTTCTTTCTCATTCCCACCTCGCCCTCTCCTCCATGCAATTGCAACGCAAACTCGGACGTCCCACCTGGGTATATGGAGCCAAGCTCCGCTTTTTTTCTGTCGCTTCTGACGAGTGGCAGGATGCCAAAAAGAAAGGCCCACAAGAAGTTGGCGCCTTTTATACCAATATCACCAAGAAATTCATCGCGTGCTTTGGTTGGCACTTCGACTACAAGAACAGTGACCAGGAGTGGGTAGAGGTTGGTCCCGAGACGTGGGCCGACATCAACGATACCACTGGGCTCTCTGATGAAGAGGTCGAGAAACGAAAGGCGTACTTTCAGGATTTGCGAAAGGTATGCTTTGCCACCTTCGAACTTGTGATCACGTGCTAACCTTAATACCTCAGTCCATATGAGCGTGGTGGGGAGCTTATCACAACAATCCCGACAGAGAGCAAGCCCAGAAGACTGGCATGGAGATCAAGACTACACTCTCCAAGATCGCCCAGACACTTCCCAAGCCCCCTCGTCGGACGTGCATGTCCCAGTTCTACTCACGTACCTACTATTCCCTGCGCTGCAAGACCGATTTCGAGCCGCTCTGGGCGCATGAGGAGACAAGGGAGCTTGCGCCCGGAGAGAAGAGAATGAAGCGGCTGGACCTCGCCAATAAGCTCGCCAATGATGCGTACGAGAAGGAGACTCCAGAGTTCAAGGAGTGGTTGAGGGTGGAGCGCGAGAAGGAGCACCAGGCTAATGTTGAGGCGTACGAGGAGAAGATGAAAGCTTTAGATGTGGTCCCCGACGATGCCCCAGCCTTTCATAAGTAAGTTCTGCCAGGTCACGATATGGAGAAAAGAACAAATTGCTGATTGTTCGTGTGCTCGATTAGGGCTCTGGCGAATGCAGCCGCATTCATGCAACCATTATGTGACCTCACAGCAAAGAAGTTTGGAGCCGCCGTCACTATGCTTGTCGTGCTTCCCGTTGACAACGGAGCCATCGAGATGCGAAGGTCAGTCTGCAACATCTTTCAATCTTTCACTCGTCGGACTGACATTCGTTCTGACAGTGTATTCTCTGGAAAGACTAGTGGGCTCGTCCCTAAAACATACCCTGAGTTTGACCCACTCGGCTTCGACGCATTGCAACAATCATATGTGAATTTCGGGCACCATGTTTTCTGTCAGTCTACATCTGCTATATGTCGTCCTGGCGCTAACATTACACATAGCTAAGGCCGACTGTGATTTGCGCGTTCTACACGCAATGGAGACAAAGGACGGCGATAGCGACCAATACGAGGACGACGCGACTGTTGGTGACCCATTTGCACTCCCTCCCCCCCCATTTGTCCCATCCATCCCCAGCCCGCCGCTGGAACAGCTTCAGGCTCAAGAAACCGTCCCTTCGACGGCGCCAGCAGCCTCAGCCTCAACAATCCCGCCACCTCGCTCCTTGGGCACCATGCCAACCCCACCCCCGACGGAGCCTTCAACTTCAGCCTCACCATCTACTGCTCCAACACCGGCTAGACAGACATCACCACCCGTTATTTCTTCGCCGTCCACATTCACCACGTCACCAAATGTCGCCGCCATTCTTGCTGATGCAAACATCGACACCATTCCTGCACCGGCAGCAGGTGCCTTCTCAGGAGTGTTGGCCGTGGCCGATCAGTGGGGCCCTGAATGGGCGCAAGCTGTGGCCGCTTTCATCCATTTCGAACGGGACGCACAATTCCCCGCCAAGGAGCTTCGCTTGCCCGGATCGGTGCACCGCCCTGTGGCCATCAAGACCTGGTACACCGAGAAGCGAGCAATGTCCGGCGCGCAATGGGAGGCGCATGGGACCGGCGACAGCGACGCCTTTGGGAAAAGGTGGTGGTTGTGGTGGGCAGATATCCAACCTGAAGGCCGTCAGATCAAGGGTGATGTTGTGCCCGATGTTGATGGCAGCACGTTAGACTGGACGCGCCTATGCAAGCCAGGGCCCACTGGTGTTCTGCTTGCATTAGTTACGCTGGTTTGGTGGAAGAAAATGCTGGGAGGTGTGGCGAGCGACAGCTGGACCAAGGCTGTTGTCGATGTTGAGGCAGCTCTCAGATGCTCACGTCAGGCAACGCCCGACAGCGCTCCTCAGAAGAAGCGCAAGTAAGTCACATATTGCTTTCTCTTTAATGGCCCACCTGACTTTACTCCCCAGACGCGTAGCTGAAAGTGATCTAACCCCTACAGATATGCCCGCCTCAGATATGCCCGCCTCCAAGAAGCGCCAGCCTAAGCCTTCAGCCCGGGCGTTGGGGATTCGTTGATGTATATATATATAATGTTTTATGACAATAATTGTAATTGAATTATTCTCCACTATGCTCTACCAACGGAAAGTTGAAACTCGCATTGGCCTCTCGCGGACTTGGGGAGAAAATCTGTTCTGTATCACGTGATCGAAAGGACTTGCGCACCGGCGTCGGTGTGTAGCCATTTGTGCATCTCCACCAACTCCTGGTGCTGTATAATTCTCCATTTAGCATTGTAAAGTATGTTAATCTATGGGATCCAATTTTCAGCTGATTCGGGGGTATATGATTTTTGACCCCCGCTCGCCCTGAGCCCAAGGAAATAATAGGCAATTATATCATATTATTCAAACCACTCCGTTCAACTTGCTAACAGCATTATATACATATTGTATCTATTCTACTATGCTGAGAGAGGGAGAGGAGCAGAATTGCCGGGAGGGTAGCGGGGGGGGGGGGGGGGGGGGGGGGGCGAGGATCCCGAATGGGCCCGGTTAGGAGCTGCCGTTTTGGGATTCAACGCCCAGATGTGCTCGGAAGCGCCCAAAGGCGAAGGGCAAGCGTGCCTGGCCAAGGAGCATCCAAATCCGGCCCAGAACGCCAGGGAAACATTCATGACCCATTCTGGGCGAGTATTTGATGGGACGAGATCCATCCAGCACCAGGGGCAACGGCCGAACACCGCATCAAGGATCCCATCAAAGCAAGGCTAATAATAGCCGCCACCCAAACGCCCAGCCGCCCAACCTGCCTGCCAGGATCCTACCATAACCCCATCATATTTAAATGCCCTATAGCATACTGGTCTATAGCTGATCGCGATTTAGTAGGCGTTTTAAAAGTCGATGGGCGATAGGGTATGGGGTGTTTTATTAAATCAGTACAGTAACGCCTGAACTGATCGAGATATAGTGCAGAACTGGAGAAGCTCCTGCTGAGAGAATGATCGAAGTATGAGCTGAAGAAGCTCCACAGGGATTGAAAGTGGGGAATTTGAAGCCATATGCCAGTATTTGATTCGAGATCTGCAATCACCAAGCGATCACCAAAACAGCGTTTATTCAGTTTGCCGATGAACTAGAAGCAAGGCCAGGGCGTACCAGGGTTATGTTTTGTCTAGATCCCTCGTGATCTCAGATCTGCGTCTTGCAATTGCGTGACTGTTGTGACAAGACTCACCTCCGTATATACAGGGCGCACGGCGCACCGAGCCGATGCGCACATACATCACAATACCTACGGTGGCACTCCACCTAATTTCGATCCCCATCTTTTTCACCATATTCCAAAGTCCGATTATCTCCTTTGATTCATTATATATATATCCTCGCTATCGCGAACTCCCCTCCTCAGTCGTTCTACCCGTTCATGACTGAGGAGGTAAGCTTTATCTTATATTTCACTTCTCGGACTATCACTAACTTGTTCCTTTCCTCGTAGTTCTATTTGTATTAGGCATAACTAATCTCAGTCGTTCTACCCGTTCATGACTGAGGAGTTCTATTTGTATTAGGTTATGAGCCCCGTTGCCCATTAATCCTCAAGCAAATCGCCTCGCAGATCACTACTCGACCATTACCATACTTCTCCGCTTGTGCAGCGAGAATCAAATAAATCAATTACCCCAAGAAGAAAAACCACACGGCCACTATCCTATCACCTTCGTGCTTGCGCCACGAACTCTAACAACAACTATATCCTCCTCCATACCATCCTTCAACAATGTCCTCCGGTATCCCATCGTCTTGGAACCTACCCGAGAAGGACGTGTTTAGTGGGAAAAGGTTCCCTCGGTTCGATCTCCTCCTGAGCATCGGAGCTAAGGCTCGTGGTGTCAACGGATATCTCGACGGTTCCATCTCTCGACCGTCACCGATCACACCTGAGTCCACTCCCCTATCCGCTGCCGCTACTCCGTGGATCTCAACCACTCCGTCACTCGAAGAGTGGGTTGTCCGTGATGCCTACACCCTGTCGATGATCGTCAACAACGTCACCGATACTGTCGGTCTCGGGATCAAGACTGACGGCAGCGCTCACGAGGCATACAAGTCCCTCAAGGACGGATTCGCGATCACGTCCGATCTCGCGTTGGTCAACGCCGAGCGAGAGCTACGCGATCTCCGCTACGTCGAAGGCCAGGACTTCAATAATCATCTCTCGGCCCTTCGTACTTGCTGGACCTCGGCCAACTCCCAAGGCGCTACGATCGACGATACCCGGTTCCGGGGCATCATCATCGCCTCGCTACCCGCCACCCGCCACCTGGAACATGATCATTGCCGGCCTCGACACCCACACAACATCGGCAGCCGTCATCAATCGCCTTCGCATGTGGGATGCACAGGTTAATGGCGAGAAGTCCATGATATCGAACAGCTCACCAGGTACCACCCAAGCACTATCCGCGATCACCCCAGATACCCTAGCCGCTGCGATTGCGCACGCGATGGCTGCTTACACTCAGACCCCGCGCAGGCCTTCCAACGGGCTCGTCTGCGAGAATGCCTACTGCAAGGAGCGCAAACGAGTTGGCCACACCCGGGACAACTGTTTCATGCCTGGAGGGGGGAAGGAAGGGCAATATCCGGAATGGTACAAGGGCAAGAAGGTCTACGCACCTGGGAAGGGACCAATCGCGGCTCTCGCACATGCTACACCACCTATCAGCACTGCACACGATCAGTTCGACTTCATGGCGCTGATGGTTGCCACCACACCTCTCGCTGATACCAAGACCATCACGTACACGGACTCCGGCGCCAGCGACCACTGTTTTGTCAACAGGTCCGACTTTACCACATACTGTAGCATCCCCGAGACCCGGGGACAAACAGCGCAGGTCGGCGGTGTGTTTCGCATTATCGGAAGGGGCACTGTCCACAAAAGCGTCACCCACAACGGACATACCACGGTCATGGAGCTCACCGACTGTCTACACACCCCTGACCTTGCCGCCAACCTCGTCTCAATCTCTCGCATCACTCAGAAAGGCGTCACGGTTAAATTCAGCGAGAACCTCGTCTCGTTCATTACCCCCACGGGCACCTCCTTCATGTCGGGTGCGCTCACCGGCGGAATGTATGTCCTTCAAATATCGCAACCACCTCAGGCCCTAATCTCCCATTCCCGTTCACAGAGTCGGCCAGCGTCGCTCGAGACCTGGCATCGAAGGCTTGGGCATGTGGGAGATGTTCGGCTGAGGCAGTTAAATGCGAAGGATGTAGTCGATGGATTGGACATTACCTCGTTAGACACTCATGGCCAATGCGAAGACTGCATTTACGGAAAGCAGACGCGCCGCCCTTTCGACGAGGTTGTGACACATGAGACCGACATTCTGGAGCGAATCCATATCGACTTATGGGGACCGGCACGGACTATATCTGCGGGAGGGAAAAAGTATATGATGCTTTGTGTTGACGGCGCTTCCTCCTGCCGCGATGCATACTTCCTGTCCGACAAGAAATCCGAAACCACCCTAGAAGCATTTAAGCTTTATGTCACGAAGGTGGAACGTCAGACAGGGAAAAAGGTTAAGATAATCCGAGTCGATGGAGGAGGAGAATTCGAAAGGGGCTGGATCTCATTCTGTGCCGATCGGGGAATAGTCATCGAGACAACTGCTGCCTATTCATCTTCCGCCAATGGAGTCCCAGAGCGTGGCATCAGAACGACATTTGATAAGACACGTTCCATGCTAAAGGATTCCTCCCTACCTCCGAAGTACTGGGCTGACGTTGCCGCCACCGCGATTTACCTCCAAAATTTCCTGCCAAGCTCACGTCACCCGGAGAAAACCCCATACGAACTATTCTCAGGAAAGAGACCCGACATATCACATCTCCGAGCTTTCGGGTGTGTGGCGTACATGAAGATCCCGATTGTGCACACAGACGGGAAGCTTGCACCTCGCTCGTTGAAGACATGCCTAATTGGGTATCATGGCCGCGGCAGTTACCGCCTCCTCGACCGATCTACAGGTCGAATCTACAAATCTCGGGATGTTATATTCGAGGAAGGTACTGCTAATCGCACACTCTCGAATTATCCCGAGAACACCTTCGACACTGAAGATACCTTCGATTTCCCGATCCCTATCCAACCTGAACCTGAATCGACACCGGCTACTATTGTTCCTCCCATCATTTCCCCACAAGCGCCGCCGCCACAGCCCCTGGCAGATATTGAACCACGCCGCTCCACGCGCCACCGCAAAACCACGACCAATATGCAAAACTCTATTGCAAGTGAACATGCAATTGAATCAGCTGCTACGGAGGGCTTGGCTTGGGCGACAGACTCGGTGCCAGAGGCTTTCCTCTCTACCGTCAATCCCGATGACCTGTGGATCCCGTTGACCTACAAGGACGCGATTACCCGTCCTGACCTCTGGGCAGCACCTATCAAAAAGGAAATGGACCGCTTACGCGAACGCCGCGTGTGGCACCTGGTCGAGAAGCCCGCCGGTGCGAATATTATGAAGACAAAGTGGGTCTTCGATATCAAATTTGATAAGGATGGCCAGATCGCGAGCCGGAAGGCACGCCTCGTGGCGAAGGGCTTCACGCAGATTCCAGGGGTCGATTTCTTCGACACCTACGCCTCGGTTGTCCGATACGAGTCCTTGCGGATGACACTGGCCATAGCTGCTGCCAAGGGATGGAAGACGTGGGGTGTTGACTTCGTGAGTGCGTACCTCAACAGCAGGATGAAGGAGAAGGTATACATGGATCAGCCGGAGGGGATGGTTGTTGAAGGATCGGAGGGGATGACCGCGATGTTGGACTTCAGCCTTTACGGTACGATGCAGGGTGCTAGCAACTGGTGGGACGAACTCGATGGGACCTACAGCGATTTGGGCTACCGCCGTTCGCATGCGGATCAGTCTGTTCGAGTTCGGGAGGGGGATCTTGGTACCACCATCACGAGCACCTACACCGACGACGTTACTGGTGTCTCGTCGTCTACCGCCGAGGCGAACCACGCCAAGGCCGAACTGGGTGCAAAATACGATATCAAGGACCTTGGGGACCTCGACTTCGTATTAGGCATCAAAATCCATCACGACTCCAATGACGGCTCAATTTCACTGTCACAGCGGGCGTACACCGAACGCGTTCTTAAACGCTTCGGAATGGAAGACTCCAACCCCAAACACACTCCACTTCCTCCTGGCTTGAGCCTTTCCGCATCTACTGTACCACTCTCGCCAGCGGACCACCGCTTTATGCAAGACAAACCCTATCGGGAGGTGCTCGGCAGCATCATGTATCTCATGATTGCCACCCGACCCGATCTTGCTTTCGCCGTGAACGTCCTGAGCTCATTCGCATCCAACCCCGGTCCTCCTCATTGGCTCGCCATGCAGCACACTCTGGCATACCTCCGCGGAACGCTCGACTACCGCATCGTATACAAGAAGGACGGGAGTTTGAAACCCGTGGGCTTCGTTGATGCGGACTATGGTGGCTACGCCGATACGAGGCGTTCAACGTCGGGGGAGCTTTATGTGATGGCTGACGGTCTCGTCGCTTGGGGCGCTCACCACGAGCGAACGGTGGCGCTGTCTACGGCAGAGTCCGAGTACATGGCCGGCGCACGCGGGGCTCGACAGCTCGAATGGATGTACTCGTTCATGTCCGAGTTAAATCTCGCACAACCACGACCCGCTCTGCTCCGCTGTGATAACCTGGCCGCCATCGCACTTGCTCAATCGTCGAAAGGACACTCCCGCGTCAAGCACATCGACATCCGCCACCATTATATTCGTGAGCGAGTCGAGGAGGGCGACCTCGAGGTCGTACACATCCCAGGCATCGACAATATCGCAGATATAATGACAAAACCTCTTCCCTACCCCCGCCATATCGACCTCATTAACCGCATGGGTCTTGCGCCCGCCTAGGTCTCACGTCGGGGGAGTTCTTCTTGAGTTTCTTATTATTTTTCGTTTTTCTTCCATGTCTTACTTATGATTTCTCTACACTATATGTTGGCTCGTCGGGGGAGTGTTGTGACAAGACTCACCTCCGTATATACAGGGCGCACGGCGCACCGAGCCGATGCGCACATACATCACAATACCTACGGTGGCACTCCACCTAATTTCGATCCCCATCTTTTTCACCATATTCCAAAGTCCGATTATCTCCTTTGATTCATTATATATATATCCTCGCTATCGCGAACTCCCCTCCTCAGTCGTTCTACCCGTTCATGACTGAGGAGGTAAGCTTTATCTTATATTTCACTTCTCGGACTATCACTAACTTGTTCCTTTCCTCGTAGTTCTATTTGTATTAGGTATAACTAATCTCAGTCGTTCTACCCGTTCATGACTGAGGAGTTCTATTTGTATTAGTGACGGTTTGTGGTCCTAATCCAACCAATTTTAAACATGCGATCTTGAAATTATGTAACAGACGCAAACATGATCTAGGTTGTTGCGACCCGTTCCTTACACATTTCAGCTTGATCTGATCGATGCTATATCACAGGCGCGATGGCCGAGCGGTCTAAGGCGCCAGAATCAGGCTGTTGTCTATCTGGTCTTCACGGGCGGGGGTTCGAATCCCCCTCGCGTCACAAGAATCTATGTGACTTGCATTTTTGCTCTAATGGACAAGAACCGAATGTAATCGGGTGGCTTTCAGTTCCGTCTTTGCACTACAGTTGTAGCATGCCGTTAAATACCGTGCTGTTTAGTTGCCATGGGTTGCATGGCTTGTGTCGCCTCCCAGTCGAGAGCATCGAAGATAGAGTTTTGTATTTTACATATGTACTCGTATTTGTTTCTTTCGCATGATGCCAATGCGTGATTATAGCGTTAACTCAATCTACTACTCCGCCCACTCATTCAGGTGCTTGACAAGCTGTTGTTTGCTGAAATCTGGGAGAAGAACTGGTATGCGGCCTGTCCGTATGCCAATTTGCCGTATTTGTAAGCAGCAACCTCGGATCCAAGTGTAAGTGATCGGTATGCCCTGCGGCTGTTATAGCATAGCCAACTCACCTCGTGTCCTGCACCATAAATACGGAGATAAGAGAAGGTCCCCGCCTGGCGATACTGTCCTGCAGATTGTCCGTCGACAGACCAGGTGGCGAAGCTCGTCTTGCCGTACGCGGTGGAGAAGTTCGTTACGAGGCTGTTCACCATAGACTCAACACCCTGCAATCGACCCTGTAAATAGGATGCGCATATTTGAGAAAAGAAGAACGTACATTGAAGTTCAGGATATAGTCAGCATCACCTATCAATAGGGTCAGCGGTGTTTGCGAATGAAAATAGAAGTGATACATACCATCAAAGATGAGGACACGGACACCCGAGTTGATGACGGACTCCAGATCAGGCTTGCTGGACCTCATCCAGTCACCAGTGTCCGCGAAGTTGTTGTACACGTCGTCGTTTGTCTCCTGCCATGTCGACGCAGCTCCAGCTTTGGTCTTGATGCTCGAGAGGTAGTCTGTGATGTCCGGGGGATACGAATCTGGGTTTGTTGACGGCACGTAGTATACCTGTCGAACGACAAGAATTTGTTAACTGGTTGTCTGTGCGATGGGAATATTACGCACGTCGTAGTTTCCAGCCAGAGGCGAGAGAATATTGTCGTTGCAATATTCTTGCGCGGCTGAGCAAACTGAGTTCGATCCTTTGTTGTTGCACGACGTGATCTAAGTGATGAACATATTAGTACCCCCAAAGACCGCGTAAAAGTCAGGCTTTATACCTGAGCAGCACACCCTCCTGACTTGGTGTACGTCTTGTTGGCGCTGGTGATAGTGGACGTGCTGACTAGGGGATGATATGGGTTGGAGCCTGCGTATGTGAGATAACCCGGATATTGTGTGATGGGGTCCTGTGTTACTCGATGAATAACTAGCCTGTCATCTGGGGGAATACGCAAACGCACCGTCAAGCCGTTTCCGATGGCAAGGGTCTTGAGGTTTAGGTTAACGCCGGTGGCGGAGCCCGCCTTAACGGCAGCATTTTGAGTAAGGAAATACCTTTGGTAGGGTCCTTCGTCAGTAGAGAAGAATACAAGGTGCATGGGTCGCTTACTGTGCGAAAGTTGGCCCATAGTGTCCACCATAGCTCTCAGTCCAAATCTGCAGCGGAGCAGTTGCATACTTGGAGAATCGGCTGTCCTTGAGGAAGATCTGCATGAATGTCCAGACGTCGGAAGCAGCCTCCTGCGATGTACCAACGCTCTCGGTGCCGTATGAGAAACCGACACCAACGGGCTGGTCTATGTATATCATGTTGGAGGCGTTGTTCCAGGAGTACGGGTTGTAGGTCACAGAGGAGCTGTCGTTGGTAATGCGGCAGGGACCATGTTCTTGGAATAGGCCAATCATAGAAGAGCTTCCAGGGCTACAAGGATAGATGGGCTCAGATACTGAAGTGGAATATCGAGAAAAGTATTTGACCAACCCTCCATTGAACCACAATGTCAATGGTGCAGTTGAAGCGTTTTCACGCGCTTCAAAGAACCAGAAGCTTAAAGTGCCTGTGAGCCGGGAAGTTGAAGTATGCCGCGTCATATACTCACAAGATGCTCTCCTTCGCTGTCAAATCTCCGTACCCTGATGCCTGGTACACTCCGGGGGTGGTTTCACAGATTCCAGAGTTCTCAGTGACGCGCAAAGCCCCGGGCACGATGGTCGCGTCAGTATGCAAATCTTGCACCTCGACTTGCGCTGTCGCACTCTTGGCGGCACGACGTCCACCGATAACGCCATCAACGACAGGGATTTGACCAGCGAGAACTCCAGTAGCGGGAATGATGGCCAGAAAGGCCGCAGCCAAAGTCTTGAACAGCATTCTCAGGTAGGTGGGTGCAGATTTGCAAGCTCATAGATTTCACTATTTATACCAGATGGTGCTGTAACTTACTAAGGAATCAATGCAACGCACGCGCACTCCAAGTGATAGCCCGCAACCGTGTGGATATCCTTTGGACTTCTGTCGCACCGCATGGTAGTTTGAAGAATGTAATGTGATGCAGCCGCAATAGCGCTCAATTAGGGATGTCAACCGCAGCCGACAAGTTACAACCACACGTTGTCGTCCTTGGCTCTTGCCATCAATTTCAACTTTACTGATGCCTCTCGCCAGTTTCACATACTGTTACATATTGTCAATCTGGTTCAAGCGGAACTAAAAGACAAGATCGTTCTCTGAAGATGAACTGAGCCCAAGGTACGCATCAGATCGTGCGCTGGCAGTCCGACAGCTCATCCGGGATCCCTTGTGCACCGACGGTGTCCTTTCCGGTGCCCATATGCATCGGTCTTATGCTCGGAGTTATACCTCCGCAAGACCACATTACAGCCGCATATCTCTGAAAATATTGGAATCAGTCTTGGTATGAATATTGGATGAATCCGTTACTAGCAATCACCTTTTTTTAACACGAGTCTAAGCAAAGGTCCAACAGCAACTCGCCATAAATTATAATTATCAATATACGAACTGCTCGACAGGAGAAATGTCAGTGGCTTACAAACAGTTACAAACGAACTCATGTGTTGCACTCATTGCTTAATCTACCATCTCGGCTATAACTAGGCACCATATGCTGTGATCGTAGGAGACATGCCTATCGGGGTAGGAACCATCGCGTACTTGCGTGACGATTCATCGTGGTCATTGTCTTTATCAAACAGGTACGGTGTCATCTGACGATTCCGACCTGCTCAGATTGCTTGTGACATGAGGCTCTCAGGCAACCTACAAGATAAGTAACCCAGACCAATGCTGTTCCGTCTTCCATGTTGCACAAGGGACGTCGAACCCACCAATCCTTCGCAGTGGCGGCAACCACCTCCACACATCGAACGCTTAACGGGGAGGCATAAGGCCAGATCAACCGCCAAACGCCTGCCAATCGTAGAGATGTGCTGATTCCTCAATTTCTGACCTAGCGTAATAACCCTTGCTGCAAAGAATTGTAAATTTCAGTCAAATCACTTGTGGCGACGTGCCGATTAGTCGCAATTGGCAAGTCAGGCTGTCACCAATGGGTGGGAATGGTATTGGGAGTCCGGATTTCGCTGTGCTTGAAGAGGTGGGAGTCAAGAAAGATAAGAGAACTGGCTCTGACATTCTCGTTGGCTAATCTCCATCCTCCCCATCCGAGAGCCTCCTGTTCTTAGTGCGGAACACGCAGAGCTAGAAAGCTGCGGCAAAAATGAAGCTTGCTTGATAGGGAACATCTCTACGAGGCGGGGTTCGCGCATGACCTGAAAAAAAGTATTATATTTCTTTCGACATCTAGGTGCTTGATAGACCATCGCCAGACATGATCTGTGAGAAGAACTGCAACGCTGCCTGTCCATAGGCCAGACTCCCATAGTTATATGCCGCCACCTCGTGTCCCGCGCCATAAACACGCACGTATGAAAAGGTGCCTGCGGTCTTGTATAAACCTGTAACTTGCCCATCGACAGTGTAGTTCTGGAACGACGCTGCATTGTACTCGGCAGAATACTGGGTATCGAGGCTGTTGATCTATAGCGATTTTCATGAGGCTACATCCAAATAGTGTGTAGGTAACGTACCATCGCTTCGAAGCCCATGTAATTGCAAATGAAGTCAACCTGGAATGGACGTTGAGGGGGGAGATACGATCGAAAGTTAAACCGGACATACCTGTCCGTCGAAGAGGTGAACTCTGATGCCAGCGTTGATCACGTTCTCCAGGTAAGGTTTCTTGGTCCTCATCCAGTCACCGGTGGTAGCAAAGTTGTTGTATACTTCGCCGTTGGTTTCTGTCCATGTGCCATTGGCGCCGATTTTCGATGTCACGCTGTTTATGTAGGTAGAAAAGCTGGGGGGGTAAGCATCTGGGTTCGCCACGAGGACATAGTAGACCTGCAAGATGGCCATAGCTTGAGTACAAAAATAGTCAAGTTCGATTGGAAGTACGGACATCCCAGTTCCCCGCCATAGGTGAAAGAACTTCGCCGTTACAATAGTCCTGCGCGGCTGAGCAGACTAAGTCGGAGCCGCCGTTGTTACATGCCGTGATCTGCGAATGGTATGAGCCTTAGGTAATCTGTGAGCAATCGACAAGACCGACGCACCTGATCCAAGCAGTTGCCAGTTCCGTAGACTGACACGTTGCCAGCCGCAATGTTATCCGAGCTCACGAGGGGATAATATGGGTTAGAGGCAGCATATGTGACGTATTCGGGGTATTGTGTTATGGGATCCTACATGGCGCTGTGAGACATGTAACAAGGATCATCATCAAAGCACTCACTGTGATCCCATTACCGATGGCAAGGGTAGTCAAGTTGAGGTTGATCCCAGTTACCGTGCCATTTGCGATGCCAGTATTCTGCTCGAGGAAGTGGCTGTTGATCACTGATAAGCAAACACATTGGCATAAAGCCACGCCAGCTCTTACTTGGCAAACGTGGGGCCATAATGACCTGCAAAAAAATTAGGACGCGGGAATATTGAGTGTTAAGATATGTACCTCCGTAGCTTTCTGTCCAGATTGCTAAGCTGGCGTTTGCGTACTTGGAGAATCTGCTGTCCTTGAGGAAAATCTGCATGAAGCTCCAAACATCCGCCGCAGCCGCCTCAGAAGTTCCGACACTCTCAGTTCCGTATGAGAAGCCGACCCCAATGGGTTGATCGATGTAGAGCATGTTTGATACATTGTTCCAGGAGTAAGGATTTGGTACTACCGAGGAGCTGTCGTTCGTGATGCGGCAAGGTCCGTGTTCCTGGCATATCAGTGAGAAAGTGGTACATGTGTAATAGAAGCATCAGTCTCACCTGGAATAAACCGACCATGGATGAGCTACCAGGGCCTCCATTGAACCACAGAGTGAGAGGCGCCGTATCGGGATTTTCGCGAGCTTCGAAGAACCAGAACCTGCATGAAATGTTAGGATTGCGCCAAATATGAAATGCGAAAGTCACTCACCAAACGCTCTCATTCGCTGTTATGTCACCATAGCCTGATGCCTGGTATACATCCGGAGACTCGCAGACGCCAGAGTTCTCAGTAACCCGCAGTGCCCCCGCAGTTACATTCGAGGTAGCTGTTGATGGTTTGACTGCCAGTGACTGGACAGTGGCCTTGGGAACACCACCAACGACGCCGTTGACAGTCGGAACCTGACCTGCTAGGGCTCCAGAGAAGGGTAGAACGGCCAAGAGGGTTGCGATCGAGTGAACCAGCATCATGATGACAAATGTGGTTTGCAGATCGGTCCAACATGTTTGGTGACGGTCTTATATGAAGAGTACATTTGCTAAGTGGACAAGTGGACCCATATCGTCGCATGTGCTACCTCGAATCATCAACCATTTGTCGCTGTGATGCGCAGAGTGCAGCATATGGTTGCGATCATGACGCTGATTTGTGAGATTGTAAACGGCAGACAGATTCACCAGTGGCCAGCTAAGCGATATGCCTAAGATTCAATATCAATTTGCGAATATATTATTAGTCTGGCTTTGAAAACATGCCATGCTTGTACTTGCGAACGGGCATGATACCCCAAGCGAAGTACATATACTGTCAACAAAATCCTCGACGACCATCAAATCTCGCAGTTGGAATGTATGAGGAATTTTAATACTGGGGTAGGATAGTGATCAATTACCGTCCTGCGAATCTCTTGAAGTTGAAGTTGTAATCGAGAGATGTCCACAAGAGGGGTCAAACTAGTCGCAGCAACGATCGGGCTCTGTCCAGTACTTACACATCCGACCTCCGACGACCGACGCAAGTCACACACAGAAGCCGACACGTTCAAATTTCAAAGTCCATTATTTAATGGTTGGTGTTCCATGTGTCGCGGCATTTATACTGTGAGCATATATTTGGCATAACGTTCATAAAGGCATAATTACACAAACAAGCAGTGCGTTTGGTGAGCGGATCAGTCGAGGAAATTTACCAACTTGCTACGTAGGAAAAGCTTGCGATATGCTGTTCCCCAGGATATCCGGCGTCACCGATCTGGATGTCCACTCGTCCGCAGAGCTCTTCGCTGATTGCGCGAACTATGCTTGGTGTCACCCATTGGTCGGTGCAAATTGAGGGATTTCTCTCCGTGATTTTGTAGGGAGAAACCCTCAGCAGCTGGAGAGTTGCGTGCTCAGAAGATCCGGGAGCAAGTCGCGAGTTCGCCATGCATAAGAAGGCGTCGAGAGTAAAAGTGAGCCTACCCCCGAAACTCAAGCAGTGCAAATTAGGAAGAATTGTTGGAATGGATGATGATGGCGAAGGCTGGGAATACACAGTCAGTCGCTGCATGAGAAGCGTGTTTAGCAGGAATTCGTCGTAAATAGACTCGTCGAATATCTCCAAATCAACTAGTCCCGGTACGAGCGTGAGCGTGGCGAGAAGGTCCTCCGTTTTCAAAGAGAAAACACTGAGAACCAGCCTCTGCAGTGGGCACGCTGATCTATGCAAGAACGCCGCGAATGCCGGTTGAAACCAGACATCGTCGTTGACATCTTTGGGGATAAACCCCTCCGGTATTGGGGAACTGATGCTGAGTTCCTGCAACGAAGGAAAATCGCAATGCTCGAATAGCTCTCTGAAGGCGGATTCTTCTTCGAAGCTAGCGTCCAGAGATTCGAGGCCATGGTTCAGGTGCTTGAAACCACCGCCTGAGTAATCCAGCCTGGCACCGTCGCACCGAGTGAGATTAGGGCTTAGACGCAGTATTGCTATGAGATCCGCGGTCTTTGCTTCCAAGCCATGCCAGCTTTCTAGCGTGTCCCATGAGATGCTCCAAAGCAACAGACTCTCACTACTCTCAGAGTGAGACCGAGCCCCCCTGGTAGTAACACGACGTAACCTGTCCGCATTCCGCACCATTTGCAGCGGTTCCACCTTGTCGACGTACTCTTCGGTGAGGAATTCCAGTTCAAAGGATTCGAGCTTCGGCAGGTTCCAAAGTTGGGACTTTATCGTAATCGCATGTTCCAGTTGCCGCAAAAAGACCGGCGGGGCCACGATTGAGAGTCCTTGCAAGCGCGGCGCGAGATCAACGAGATTTTCGGCGAACACCAAGAAACCGTCTCCAGAATGATCGGCTTCTCCACTTCTCCCTTCTTCTTCTTCTTCTTCTTCTTCAGAGTCGGACCCCTGACAGGACTCGAACTCGAGGCTGAGTTGGATGGGGAGTGTTCTGGCGCGACATGCATACATGTGAAGCAAGCCAGCATTGGCCTGAAAAGACTCGTCGTCGTCGATGTCCACGACGATTTTGATATTTGACCAGAGGCTGGGAGTACCGAGAGCAACGTCTTTCCAGCGTTTGCAGACATCTTCCAGCTCGTCGATGGATGTATCTGAAACACCATTTTCCGAGTCGCCCGTGCAAGCTAAAAATATCTCCATCAGAACATCATCTGGAACCGTTCGGATGGGCGCAAGAAGGCTGAGGTAGGCGTTCCAACATCTCATGAGATCGGGTTGTTCTTCCCGATTGCGGCCAATAGAAAGACGATCGATATTTAGTGCACCGGTGAGATCCCCAGAATGCTGGCGGTTAATGTGGGCGACGATCTGATTTCCGATGCAAAGGAGAGATTGGATGCAGGTTTGTTTCTCCAGGTGGGTTAGAGGAGAAGAGTGCGAGAGCAAGAGTTGAGGTAAGGGTAAAGGGTGAGGTATGATTGGCATGTGATTGGGAACGAGATTTGGGTCCTTGCAAGTGCCACAGTTTTTGAATGATGCGCAGAGGAACCGTGGGTCCGTGGCCATCTTGCTCAGTGTATCGGCACCATTGATAAACTCGTGGTTTAGAAGTGAGGTAATTAGAGTGAGACTGTGGTAGTTCATGGCTGTTAAAAAGAAAATCAATCAGTTCGATGACAATGCACGAGAGGCCCTTTAACGGTATCACTTACTGTTAACGAGGGAATGCAAGATAATCGAGAGCTAGAAGATAGGAGGGTTATAGTCGATACGACGAGTATTAGATAGACTGGTGGGACAAGGGGAGTATGGCAAATCCAATAGCATTTTATACATACTGTGGTGGCACAAAGCGCAAGCCACCAATGTCGGTGGTTTGGCCATGGTTTGGCCACATCGAAAACCACAATGCGACCCACAATACACCACAAAGAAAGTGGTTGTTTCTGCCTATCAACGATCTTATGCTGGCCCAACCATATCGGCGACAAGCCAGATTACCTCTAGTTGACAATGAACATGCAAGAGCCAGAGCGCCGTAGAACAAAAAAGTGCGACGAAACAGCCGGTTCGCTTGACCATAATAATGCTTTCGAGGTTCAGCATGACTGCCTAAGGGAGCTCAAGAATACTGGCGCGCGCAGCCCTTTCCTAAAGCTCTGGGCGCTGTGGAAAAGCCGATATATGAGGACCCCGCGGATCACCAGATGGACCGACCCCGTGACTGAGATCGTATGTAGATCATTTCCAAATCAGCCCGCCAGTCTTCTTGGTGAACGCCAATGCACGCCAAACTTTTGCTATAGTACTTAGCATCGGCGTCGAGGAAACCTCAGCTTACGTAATATCCTCCTGGAGTCAAGATTCAGGCGGAGATAATGCGTGAATAGTGGGCTGCACTCAGACAGCAAGTCAATATGAATGTCGAAGGAATCAAACAAAGCTACCGACCAAGAGCGCGTTGTTTGTTGCCTCGTCCGTCAGGATTACAGCCTCAGTAGACAGTGACAGCCTAGCGGGTTGAATCTCTCCAGTAGCAACAGTGATATGCGCGTCGGTATCTCGCTGATCGTAGCGGTGTTGTAATATATGATTGAGTGACCGGGAGACTTCGCCTTCCTCATTTGCAAGTCTAAGTGTTTCATCGATTCATCGCTTTCTGAGCTTGCGGGTTGAAGGTTGCTCGAAGTTGCGCCGTGAGAGGATGGCCATTGAGGGAGTATGATTGCAATGTTAGTTGATTTGAGGGTTATCGTTGATAGCTGAGCAAGAGAAAGTTACCGAAGAGACAAGATGATGAAGGCAAGATGAGAGTCCTCTACATGCACAGCCACAGATTCTTGCCAACACTGAGTACTGATGATCGGTCCTCTTGGCCCTTCAATACGTCCATTAGGATCTTGTCTTCCATTCCTACGTCCTCTTGTCCTCCATTCCTCTCCCCCTAGGCAGACACCAAACAAGTCCGACTTTCGGGAACTCAGGACATTATCTCCTGAGTGTATCTGGACCTTCTCTGTGTTCTTTGTAACCGGCCTGTTTCTCCCGCCACAACTCTCGTTCCAGCTCCAGCACCGCCTGCTCCCCCACACCGACGCCCACCAAGCCCGCAGAAGATGACCTGACCCACGCTCGCGCTCAGCGCGCACGCATGCGTTCCGCGCGGCTAAGGTCTTCCCAGGTTCAAGTAAACGCCCGGGACCCAGAATCGCGGAGGAGCGGGCGAATGAAGGCGCTGGTGCACCTCCTACTTACCATCTACCATCCACCGTCTTCTCGCTATCGGGGATCCATTTCCACCCGAGCTTATCTACTCTTCTTCCTTCCTCTTCCTATGCTCACACATCGCGCGTTGTCGCTACATTGCTATTGTGCTCCGGACTTGCATACTTTACCTGGCCTTACATCAAGCTCTATCCGGATTAACAGATGAAGCTCTCCTCCGTCGCTGTGTTCGTGTCCGCCGTGTGGGCGCTCGTGGGCGCGGGGCGGCTGCCAGGTGCTGAGAATGAGGGGATGACGAGGTGCGTTATTCCTTCTGTTTCTCGTTCTCGGTTTTGCGTGGCCTTTAGCTTTTGCTTTGGACTTGGGCTTCCTCGTGGCCCAGAGCGAAAGGGTTACGAAGGCGTTTCGGGCAGGGTGTCTTCTGCACGCCCCTGCCCCTCTTGTGATTCGCCTCATAGTCATGTGTCATCTTTCCATCTCTTGCCCTCTTCCCATCCCTTCTCTCGTGCTTCATCCTTACGATAACTTGGAACGCGCGCTGACCACCGTCCCCTCTTCACAGCTCGCCTCCTAATTCCCGCGCCTCATCTCCACGGCCATCCGGTCGGGGCGCTACAAGGACCTCTACGGCTCGAGAGCCCATCGAGGGACTAGTACAGGGTGTCACCGTGCCTAATATTGGACTCAGAGGTACGTTCGCCTCCTTACATTATGTTCTAATCCACTAACTGAATCCTCCTATTCACATAGGAGTCGAAAAGGGGCAATTCGAAGACACCCCACTGGAGTTCATCCGCCTCGACTTCGCACTCGCCGGCGCCAGAGCCTCCGCGGACGTCACCAGGTCGCTACCGCCATGCTTTGGGCGCTCGTCGGGAGACGGTACGAGGCGGAGGCGACTGATATCGTAGGGAACTGGATCGGGGAGGGGCTCGCGGCGTACCAGGCCACGAAGCGCAATGGCGGGGATGGGTAGACGGCGTCGTCGAGTGGCTTGACATTGTGTTATTCGACCGGGACCGGGAGACGAGGGTAGGGAGGCATATGGGTTTGGGGTGCTTAATGTTGTGTCGAATACACGATAGGGTGAGCGCCAGTTCCAGCGCGAGTACCGGAGCGGCAGCGGGGGGAGGAGGTGTGGGTGTGTCGGGACAATGGCTTTTCGCATTCCGCGCCGCCGCCACCACCGCGGTCACAGGGATCACTAACTCAGGCTGGGTTCGGGGGGAGCAAAGAGGGGAGCGAGTCTGCAGAGGACGGATCAGTTATTCCAACATGCTTCATCTATTGTAGATCTCAGGACCTCCAGGCTCGCAGTGACATCTCGATTCACACGCTTTCGACAGTAATATTTTTCCAGTATTGTGGTATTAGTTCCGACCAACCTGCAGCTATATTCAACTTCTACATATTGCATATGTATCATTCCTGGCGGCCTAGGCCTATCACGACGAAGTAATCCCTGAATTATCTGCAAGGGTTATACAGCTCTGCCTTCGTGTCCAGATTTACTCTGTCTCTGACTGCCTCTGGCCGCGTCAAGCTGTAACCAGACTTTCGCTTTCGCCGAACGCCAGTTGTAACTAATAGTTTCACCATCCCTCGACATCATATTAGGTTCCACGTCTTCGGTACGGGACTGTTAGCATGCACGTCGCAAGACGTCGCAGTGTGACCAACCTGAGCAACTTGGGACCCACAATGCGGGTCAAACCCTCGAGGCATAGCCATCGCAGCTCTGCGCAACGATATCTCCGGCGTCTACCGCTCGAAGCCACGTCTGATGGCGTCTGATGCACGCCGCTACAGACGGTCTTTGTGCTACTTGTACCTGATCTTTCATAACTTCATTTCCAACGCTTTCGTACCTTGTTCGTACCCTCACGTCTCTGACAGCGATAATCACACATGTCTCAAATCACGACTCGGATATCCGCATCATCGATAGGTGCGCACATCCAGGAAGCGTCTTTGAACATCCGTTGCTGATGATCGGATCCACGTCCAGATGTACGGGCACTGGGTGATTCACTAGAGCCAAGCAAGACTCAGAAATTGACCCACATGTTTGTGCTGAAAATCGACGGAGGCAAGGTGTTTGAGTCGGAGAAAGTACCGCGCGAATCCCTTGAATGGAAAGAACTGAAGAAATTGTGAGTCATGCACTGCACGATTTCGATCTTCTGTGAACCTGCTCTTTATATTCCACCCGCGCTCAGTCATTTCACCCCCTCCTCTAATATCGAAATTGCCATATATCGGAAGAGTCGCGCGTTAGGGTGGCGGAAACCTGTTCTAGTGGGCGAGTACACTGGGCGAGGGATGGATTTTCTAGATGCCAGTAAGCATTCAATTTAGTATTACGCCGCAGAAAGTTGAACTTCAAAAGGTGCAGCGCAAGAACTGGTCGAAAAGTCTGGGGACTCACGCCTCGCCGTGAAGTTTGATCTTGTCGCGGAGTCCCACGAAGATTTCATGAAGGCCGTCGACGAGGAGATGCTGCAGCTGGCGAAAATCAAAGGTGCTGATGCCGCCCAGACAGCGACCTCCCTTGCCGCCGCAATCGGGACTGCGCTTGAGGCGATCGTTCCGGTCCTCGACAAGTTGGCCAGTGTAAGTTCATGTGGTTTTGGATTTGAAGTGGAACACTCATGGAAGTTTATGCAACAGGCGCACCCAGTATTAAACGGGGCTTGGATTGTGTTATCTTCGGCATATAAAGTGAGAGCTCCCTGAGAATTAGGTTCCTTCCAAATAACTACCTCGTCTAACATAACTTGTACATAAGATCGCGCAGAACCAGATAAAGCAAGATGACGGCGCTCGAGACTTGGTGGAAAGTGTACGCGAAATGGCAGGAGCGGCCAGTTCTTACACAGAACCACGAGAGATTCCAGGCACCGTCAATGTCATGGAAGATATCGGGAAAGTGTCCCTTGAAGCTGCGATGCTACTGCACGACTATGTCGACCCATCCATTCGGGGGAAGGCAAAATTCGTAGGTTTGTGATAATTCCTGGTGTTCGCATTTTTCAAACATCGTGCTAATTTATACTCGGCGGACCAGCACGCATCGTCGCGCACACACTTTCCGACATGCCCTCCAGAATCGCAGCGAGCGAGAAGCGATGCCAAGAGCTCACCAAGAAGCTCAACCTCCGGGTCGCACTTCACACGAATGTGATAGCACTGGACACGAATGTGATAGTACTTGACACGAACGCGATAGTTTTTGACACGAACGCGATAGCTCTTGACACGAACACAAGAATGAAGGAAACACAGCATGGCCTCGATAGTGCGTTTTCCCATCCTGTTTACGCTGTAATTGATATCAATGCCTTCACGGTTTTAGAACGCGAGGTCCAAAAATGGATTTATTCCACGGACTCAGATACATCATTAAATTACAACGCAGCACGAAAGGCACATCTAGCGGGGACGGGATCCTGGTTTCTTGACGGAGCACAGTTCGCACAGTGGAAGGAAGACCCAGGCTCGGTGCTTTGGCTCGAAGGCGGTCGTACGTCTCCGGGCATCGTAACAATCTTTCATTTCTCATCATTACCTCTCACAGCGGGGAGCGGGAAGACGGTCTTGTCGTGCGTGTTATCTCTCTCTCTTGATATCTGTGGCACGATATTGAGCCGCGAGCGTTGCTTTCCCTAGCTCGTCTGCCGTCAAGGATATCATCGACTTCTGCAGTTTGAAACCCTTGGTCCGAGGATATGCGCACTTTTACTTCGATGCAAGAAACGAGAAGCTACGGCACTTGGGTCATGAGAAATTTACTCGATCACTCATCTCACAGCTGTCTGACAGGTGCGGAGACGAAATACCCACCGCATTGGTATCACTGTACAACACCTGCGATAAAGGGCATCGCCAACCGGACCTCACCTCACTCGAAGATACCCTGCTTCGTGTTTTAGAGTGCTTTGAGGACACCTACATCATCATAGATTCGCTGGATGAGTGCGCCGCAAAGAAAGAAGTTCTGGCGTGGATACATTCTGTCACCTCAAAGAGTTCGAGAAAGCCTCATCTCCTGGTCACAAGTCGTATTGAGTGGGAGATCGAGAAAGGCCTCGCCCGACTCTCCAGTCTTCAGAAAGTCGAGATCGGAGATCAGTCTCCTGAGGGCGACATTAAGGCTTATATAGATTCAGAACTCGCCGAGGCGGCCAAGTGGAAGACACCAGGAGACAAGGAGATGATTGAAGATGCACTTTCCCGCCATTCTAAAACGTGAGCATTTGAGTTCTGAATGGTTGCCCTCTTGTAATGCTGAATGAATTTAGTTTTCGATACGTGGCATTGCAATTGCGCGACATCATGAAATGCAAGAACAGAGCAGAGTTGAAGGAACAATTGAAATCCTTGCCCAAAGATCTCAACGAGATATATGAGAGGATCTTTGAACAAAGTGATTATCCACAGGAGTTACAGAAATTCCTACAATGGCTGGCATTCTCGAAGCGTGACATGACAAGGGAAGAAATCAACGAGGTTGGGACAGTCAACCTCGGTGCAGCCGACGGCCCATTATACGATCTCGATAGGCGTTCCGAGGAGCCTGGGGTCATATTAACTATCGGCTATGGGCTGGTTACTGAGATCAACGGTATGATTCATGCCAGTGAATCACCTACAACGCACTCACAAATAGGCAGGGACGGTCAAGCTAGCACACTTCTCCGTCAAGGAGTATCTCCTCGAGCGCCTGAAATCTATCACAGAGAGGCAGGGTTGCACCAGCGAGCAGCTTTCGCACTCTATCATTGCTCAAACCTGTCTGGCACATCTACTGTATCTCGACCGGGACAGCATTCTTGACGAGGGACCTCCTGGCTTAATCTCTGAGGATCATTTATCCTTCTTCCCGTTGGCTGAATATGCTGCGGAGAATTGGGTCTATCATTTCCACTCTGCCCACACAGATGATCCTCACCTTCTGAAGTTGTCGCTGAAGTTGTTCGCACTGCCTCGCAGACGTGCAATGATCAATTGGGTTCGCCTACACGACCCAGAGAGTGACTATCTGGGGCCAACTCAGTGGGAATCTTCAGATAACATCGCATCGCCTCTTTTTTATGCTAGCCTATCCGGCTTGACCAAAGTGGCGCAGCATTTAATCAGCAATGGGGCGGACATTAATGCAGTATGCGGAGATACATACACATTGGGGACACCGCTGATAGCAGCTTCCATAGAGGGTCATGGCGAGCTCGTCAAGCTACTGGTGGACGCTGGAGCGGATGTAAATATCGCGGGTGGTGTAATTGGCACGGCATTGCAAGCATCCTCTTATAATGGTCACATCGAGGCCATTAAGCTGCTGCTGGACGCCGGAGCCGGTGTAAATGTCGTGGGAGGGCAGTTTAGCACGGCACTGATTGCAGCATCCTATGGCGGCCACTTTGAGCTCGCTAAGCTGCTGCTGGATGCCGGGGCAGATGTGAACGTCGTGGGAGGGGAAGAAGGCACGGCACTGATTGCAGCATCCCGTGGCGGCCACTTTGGGGTCGCCAAGCTGCTGCTGGACGCAGGAGCCGATGTGAATGTCATGGGAGGGGAACATGGCACGGCACTGGCTGCAGCATCCAGTGACGGCTACTTTGAGCTCGCCAAGCTGCTGCTGGACGCCGGAGCCGATGTGAATGTCGTGGGAGGGGAACATGAGACGGCACTGGCTGCAGCATCCTACGGCGGCCATTTCGACCTCGCCAAGCTGCTGCTGGACGCCGGAGCAGATGTAAACTTCACGAGCACAGAGGATGGGACGGCACTGTACGCAGCATCTGGAAGTGGTCGCGTCGAGCTCGTCGTGCTGCTGCTTGACGCCGGGGCCGATGTCAAGGTTATGGGAGGGCGATGTGGCATGGCGCTGCAATCAGCATCTGAGAATGGTAGCGTCGAGATCACCAGGCTGCTGCTGGCCGCCGGAGCCGATGTAAATGTAGCGGGTGGGTCATATGGCACGGCATTGCGAGCATGCTCTTGGAGAGGTCACGTCGAGGTCGCTAAGCTGCTGCTGGACAACGGAGCCGATGTGAACGCCGTGACGACCCCGAGCAACAACATGGCATTGCACGGGGCATCTGATCGGGGCCACCAAGATGTTGCCAAGCTGCTGCTGGACAACGGAGCCGATGTGAACGCCGTGACGACGAGAGGCAACACGGCATTGCTGATAGCATCTCGAGAGGGCCACCAAGATGTTGCCAAGCTGCTGCTGGACAACGGAGCCGATGTGAACGCAGTGATGACCGAGAGCGGCGAGACGGCACTGCAGATAGCATCTAGAGAGGACCACCAAGATGTTGTTAAACTGTTGCGCGAGCGAGGGGCCGTAGAACCTTGAACCTATGTAGATGATCCCGTGGTCTAATAATACTATGTCCACTCGGCCACATCACGATTTAAATCTGAAAATGTTCATCTTGGTAGGACGGTATATGTAGGATAGGATCGACCTTGACGTAGAACACGTACAGCGCGCTTTGCATAGAACCCGTTGACGATGCCAATTCCTTGGATTGCGCGCCTTCATGATGTCGCAAGCAGCCGCAGAACATTAACCGTGTGATCAACACATTGGGGCAGCGCAAAGCGTCCATGGGAATCGGGATAACACAATGCATCAGAATAATAATAAGAAGTCAGCAAGACTAGCCTCTAGTCACTAAGGCGCCCTTGACTGAAGCAAGAGAGGGAGCAAGGAGCAAGGAGCAAGGAGCAAGGCGGTGCCACCAAACCGAGATGCGCCCGGGCTGATCTCGGCGTATGCTAACCGGAAGCGCAGCCGAACTCCGCACGTCACTGCTCACCATTGTTCATTCACGATTAGTCACTCCATCTTCCATCGCGCCGTCTCCAACCACAAGGTCAGCAGAATGATATGTACGACTTTAAAAAAAGAGGTTGCTACGCGGTCATGTTTACACGGCTCAAACCTGCCTCTCCACCCTCAATCTATCCCTCCAGTACAACCACCCCATTTGAGCATCATCCCCGGAGCTGACTTTCACGGTAGGCAATACTCCAGGTCTCTTTGCGCGGTCGTGTTTACACGGCAAGTCAGCAGGAGCAGATGAGGGAGACGAAGACCGACGAAGATCGCGGTCAGAGCTCAAGAACACCAGAACCGCTCCACTAGAGAATGGCACACCCACAGAACGACAAGGAGTGCCGCTGGTGTCACGCGTTTGCATCGCACGAAGCACCCAGTGGTCGGACTCACGACGACACAGACCCTCTCCACGGGCAGTACTCAGCCCAGCGCAAACACACAAACGGCAAAGGCCACACCCGTCCCCGCTCATCCTCGAGCTTCCGGCATTCCTCTCCCCTTCCACCTTCTCCCACCACCATCTTGGTTGCACGCGCTCGCTACCCCGCCGCCCAGGGATATGATATCAAGCCCGTTGATGGCAGACCATATACACCAAGCTATCTACGGCACCCTTTCTTAACCGCTCCCTTAACAGCTCGGAGACGCCAGGAACCCTGCTAGCGCGGCACTCGGCCACCATGAGATCCCCCCCCCTCCGCGCTGCCCTTGGCATCTCAGCAGACGAATCTGCACAGCCACTTACGTCGAACAGGCGGAACTCGAGGACGAGTATCATGAGCGCTACGCTTCCGCGGACGCGCTTTCGAGCAGTCACACCCATCGTACTAGGGATCAGAGGCGATCGAAGCGGTACTCGCGGTCGAACCAGGTGGACGAAGATGCGAGCAGGATTAGGGCGGGAGGGGAGCAAGCGCAATTCAGCCAAGCCGTCGCATCCCTCTCCCTCTCCCAATCGCGTTCTGGCCGAGACCGAGATCGAGAATCGCACCGCCGCGTGTGCAGACGATTTCGCGAATTTCTCCAGTGGGTAGTACCACCAGCCACACCACAGCGGGGGCGATGACATTCTGCCATCGCGGGAGGCATACGAAGGGGCCAGGGCTTGGTAGGGCTGGATCCGGGATTGGATGAAGGATGGGGATGGGATGGGGACAGGGTATACGGCTTTGGGAGAAAGGAGCGGGGGAAGAGAGTCTGGCCAGCATCGATATGGGGGATGCACCCCCCGCGTCCCTCGACACTTCGCTCGACCTATCCCGCGCGACCGCGAATGCGCACGTGATGCCGAAGGGCGGTGCGCTGATAAGGAACATCACAAATGCACACGCGGGCGCGGGACGACTGCAGACGGCGGAGAGCAGCGGCAGTAGAATGCATATGGGTATATGCCCGCGCAGCGAGTGTTTCCCTCTGCACAATCCACCTCAAATCCACCTCGCGCCTGACGAACTTGAAGCGCTGCAAGCCCATTTGCGCGCGCGTCGCCCGCTGGAAGTCGGAGAATCGTCAGCAGGCCTCGGCGCTGCGCAGACCACCGGCTGCACCGGCGTCTGGGTCGGCTGCGGGATCGACGGCGAAGGCGATCCCACCGGGCGGCTCGCGGTCGGCGAGTCTGGGCTCCCAATCAGCCGGGAAACCACCACCGCCACCTACACCGCACGCCCCAGCTCGACGCTCACCCCCAGTGCCCACGCTGGCCCGAGGAGCACGTCGCCCGATATCGTGCACATCTTCGCGTCCAGCCCCAAGCCGAATCCGCGAGGCCGCCGAGGGACTCGGGGCCGGAGCAGCGCTGGCTACGCGGAGCGCGGGGCTGAGCGCGGCGAGTGCTAGAACGGTGAACACGCAAAGAAGCTCGGGGAGCGGGCGTGAGGGGGGTTATGGGACTCCGCTTGATTCCGTGAAGCAGCGTCAGGGGGAGGGGAGGCGGCCGGCGGGGCGAGGAATGCAGGAAGCAGGAAGTACGGGAAGCGGGCGTCTGGACGACGCGCCTGTTCGCATTTGGGGGACGCGAAAAAGGACAGATCCGCCATTCCACCATACTTCATCTCGTCGATCTCAGGATCGCGCAGTAACATCTGAATCCACGCGATCTGTACACCATTGTTGTGGGATCGTGTCTGCGATTCCTACGTTCTCTTCTCCTCGAATCCTCTCTCCCTAGGCGGACACCAGACAAGTCTGACTTTTGCGAACTCGGGACATTATTTCCTCAGTGTCTAGACCTTCTCTGTGTTCTCTGCAATTGGCCTGTTTTTCCGGCCACAACTCTTGTTCCCGTTGCAGCACCACCGCCCGCTCCCCCACACCGATGCCCATCTACCATCTTCTCGCAATCGGGGATCCCTTTCCAACGGACCTTATCTACTCTTGTTCCTTCCTTCCTTCTTCCATGCTCATTCACATCGCGCGTTGTCGCTACATTATCCCCATACACGGCGGACTCCCATACTTCACCTGGCTTTACATCAAGCTCTACCCGGACTAACTCGTGAAGCTCTCCTCCGTCGCTGTGTTCGTGTCCGCCGTGTGGGCGCTCGTGGGCGCGGGGCGGCTGCCAGGTGCTGAGAATGAGGGGATGACGAGGTGCGTTATTCCTTCTGTTTCTCGTTCTCGGTTTTGCGTGGCCTTTAGCTTTTGCTTTGGACTTGGGCTTCCTCGTGGCCCAGAGCGAAAGGGTTACGAAGGCGTTTCGGGC
>KV417646.1:63723-108275 GCA_001630335.1 Athelia psychrophila
CTAAGTAACTTGGTCCCACAGTGTGGGTCAAAGCCTCGAGGCATAGCCATCGCAGCTCTGCGCAACGATATCTCCGGCGTCTACCGCTCGAAGCCACGTCTGATGGCGTCTGATGCACGCCGCTACAGACAGACGGTCTTCGTGCTACTTGTACTTTAGCTTTCATAACTTCATTTCCAACGCTTTCGTATCCTCCCGTCTCTGACAGCGATATCACACATGTCTCAAACCATGATACTTGTACTTCAGCTTTCATAACATCATCTCAAACGCTTTCAGATCCTACCGTCTCTGACAGCGATATCACACATGTCAATGAGAGGACGCGCATCCAGGAAGCGTCTTTGAGCATCCGTTACTGATGATGCGATCCACTTCTAGATGTACGGGCACTTGGTGGTCCAGCAAAGCCAAGCAAAAGTCAAAAACAGCCCCAAATGTTTATACTAATAATAGATGGAAACAGGGTGCTTGAGTCGGCGAAAGTGCCGCCCGAATTCCTGGAATGGAAAGAGCTGAAGAAATTGTGAGTCATGCACTGTGCGATTACGATCTTCTGTGAACCTGGTCTAATATCCCACCCTCGCTCAGTCATTTCACCCCTTCTTCCGATATCGAAATTGCCATATATCGGAAGAGTCGCGCGTTAGGGTGGCGGAAACCTGTTCTAGTGGGCGAGTACACTGGGCGAGGGATGGATTTTCTAGATACCAGTAAGCATTCATTCTAGTATTTCACAGCAGAAAGTTGACCTTCAGAAGGTGCAGCGCAAGAAATGGTCGAAAAGTCTGGGACCTCGCGCCTCATCGTCAAATTCCATCTTGTCGCCGAGTCCCATGCAGGGCTCATGAAGGCTGCCAATGAGGGAGTATCTCAGCTGGTGGGATTCGAGGGTACATATGCTCCTCAGGCGGTGGCCACCAGTGCCAATAACTTGGTGCTTCAGGCGGGTAATCAGAGTCCTCGCACACAGAGTTTGGATGGAGTTTCACAGCTGGCGGAAGTCGAGGGTGCAGATTCTTCCCAGGCGGTGGCAGACACTGCCCAGAACATGGAGCTGCCAACGAGCGAGCGGAGTCATAACACACAGAGCTCGGATGGCGTCATTGGAGGAAAGATACTAAGGCTGGAGAGTAGCAATGACAGGCGAAACGAGGTACGCGATCATCCTATGCATGCATCGCATTGCGTCTGATGAGATTCTGAAAGTTATCGTTCGACACGACAAACAACTCAGGAACTGTCCAGAACGCCGCCGGTAACATCTTCAACGGCGATTATGTAGTGCATCAACATGCGTCCACAGATGAACTCGATCGCCGCATAGCAGTTGACACGAACACCAGAATGAAACAAGCTCAGCATGGCCTCGATAGTGCGCTTTCCCAAATTCCCATCTTGTTTGGGCTGAATGTAACATTAATGCCTTTACCGTTTCAGAAAGCAGGGTTTATGACTGGATCTATTTGGCAGACTCGGATACTTCGCCGAATCACAACGCGGCACGGAAGGTACATCTAGCGGGAACGGGATCTTGGTTTCTTGAAGGATCACAGTTCACACAGTGGAAGGAAAACCCAGGCTCGGTGCTCTGGCTCGAAGGCGGCCGTACGTCTCTTGGCATCATAACAGTGATCATTTGTTTCTCATCATTACCTCTCACAGCGGGAAGCGGTAAGACGGTCCTGTTGTGCGTGTTATCTCTCTCGATATCTGTGGCAAGATATTAAGCGTTGCTTTCCCTAGCTCATCCGCCGTCGAGGACATCATCGACTTCTGCAGATTGAAACCCTTGGTCCGAGGATATGCATACTTTTACTTCGATGCAAGAAGCGAGAGGCTACAACACTTGGCTCACGAAAAGTTCACTCGATCACTCATCTCACAGCTGTCTCATAGATGCGGCGAAGAAATACCCACCGCCCTGGTATCACTGTACAACACCTGCGATAAAGGGCAGACACAACCAGGCCTCGTCTCACTCGAAGATACCCTCCTTCGTGTGTTAGAGTGCTTTGAGGACACATACATCGTCATCGATTCGCTGGACGAGTGCGCCGCAAAGGAAGAAGTTCTCGAGTGGTTACATTCTGTAACTTCAAAGACATCCAGAAAGCCTCACCTTCTGGTCACAAGTCGTACCGAGTGGGAGATCGAGAAAGGCCTCGCCCGTCTGTCCAGTCTTCGGAAAGTCAAGATCGGAGATCAGTCTTCTGAGAGAGACATTAAGGCTTATATAGATGTAGCACTCGCCAAGGCGGACAAGTGGAAGAAGCCAGAGGACAAAAAGTTGATTGAAGATGCACTTTCCCGCCATTCTAAAACGTGAGCATTCGAGTTCTGAATGATCGCCCTCTTGTAATGCTGAATGATTTTAGGTTTCGATTCGTCGCATTGCAACTGCGCGATGTCATGAAATGCCAGAACAGAGCACAATTGCAGAAACAATTGACTTCCTTACCCAAAGATCTCGACGAGACGTATGAGAGGATCTTTAAACAAAGCGGTGATTCCGAGGAGCTACAAAAATTCCTGGTATGGCTGGCATTCTCGAAGCGTGACATGACAAGGGCAGAAATCGACGAGGTTGGGACAGTCAACCTCGGTGCAACCGACGGCCCATTATACGATTTTGATAGGCGTTCCGAGGAGCCTGGGGCTATATTAACCGTCGGCTATGGGCTGGTTACCGAGATCGACGGTATGATTGCATGCTAATGAATCACCTAAAAGTGAAACGCACTAATAAATGAGCAGGGACGGTCAAGCTAGCACACTTCTCTGTCAAGGAGTATCTTATCGAGCGCCTGAAATTTATGGCAGAGAGACAGGGTTGCACCAGCGAGCAGCTTTCGCACTCTATAATTGCTCAAACCTGTTTGGCACATCTACTGCATTTCAACCGGGAGAGCATTCTTGACGGGGGACCTCCTGGCTTTATCTCTCAGGACCATATATCCTTCTTCCCGTTAGTTCTATATGCTGCAGAGAATTGGGTCTATCATTTCCACTCTGCCCCCACAGACGATCCTCACCTTCTGAAGTTGTCGCTGAAGTTGTTCGCACTGCCTCGAAGCCACGCCATGATCAATTGGGCTCGCATGCACGATCCATACCGGTGGACGCCTTTGGACGACATCACATCACCTCTTCATTACGCTAGCCTATCCGGCTTGACAAAAGTGGCGCAGCATTTAATCAGCAATGGGGCAGAAATTAATGTGGGATGCGGAGATAAACCCACATTGATGACACCGCTAATGGCAGCTTCCATGGAGGGTCATGGCGAGCTCGCCAAGCTGCTGGTGGATGCCGGAGCCGATGTCAACACCGTGCACAGCGTTCATGGCACGGCATTGATTATAGCATCTAGGGATGGTCAGGTCGAACTCAGCAAACTGCTGCTGGACGCCGGAGCCGATGTCAACACCGTGCACAGCCGTCACGACACGCCATTGATTATAGCATCTAGGGATGGTCAGGTCGAGCTCAGCAAACTGTTGCTGGATGCCGGAGCCGATGTGAACGTCGTGGGAGAGGATCAAGACACGGCACTGATTGTAGCATCCCGTGGCGGCCACTTTGAGCTCGCCAAGCTGCTGCTGGACGCCAGAGCAGATGTAAACTTCACGAGCAACAAGCATGAGACAGCACTGCAAGCAGCATCTAGGAATGGTCACATCAAGCTCGCCGTGCTGCTGCTTGACGCCGGGGCCGATGTCAATGTTATGGGAGGGCGATATGGCATGCCGCTGCAATTAGCATCTGACAATGGTAACGTCGAGATCACCAGGCTGCTGCTGGCTGCCGGAGCCGATGTAAACGTCGCGGGTGGGGTAAATGACAGTGACACGGCATTGCAAGCATGCTCTTGGAAAGGTCACGTCGAGGTCGCTAAGCTACTGCTGGACAACGGAGCCGATGTGAACGCCGTGACGCCCGAGGAGACCATCACGGCATTGCACAGGGCCTCTCAAGGGGGCCACCAAGATATCGCCAAGCTGCTGCTGGACAACGGAGCCGATGTGAACGCTGTGACGATGAGCGGCGAGACGGCATTGCATTTGGCATCTGAAAGGGGCCACCAAGATGTCGCCAAGCTGTTGCTGGACAACGGAGCTGATGTGAACGCAGTGATAACCGAGAGCGGGGAGACGGCATTGCAGATAGCATCTCGAGAGGGCCACCAAGATATTGCCAAGCTGCTGCGGGAGCGAGGGGCCGCAGAACATTGAACCTATGTAGATGATCACGCGATCTAATAATGCTATGCCAAATCCTGCTACTCGGCGTACATGGGATGTCCACGTCACGGTTTGAATCTGAAAATGTTGTCCTTGGTAGGACGGTACATGTAGCATAGGATTCAGTTTGACACAGAACACGTACAGCGCGCTTGGCATAGACCCCGTTGACGATGTCAATTCCTTGGATTGCGCGCCCTCAGGATGTCGCAGGCGGCGGCAGAACATGAACTGCGTGATCAATACATTAGGGCAGCGCAAAAGGTTCATGGGAATCGGGATAACGCAATGCATTAGAGTAATGTCAAGAAGTCAGGAAGACTGCCCCTAGTGACTACGGCGCCCTTGACTGAAGCAAGAGAGGGAGCAAGCCAGCGCCACCAAACCGAGATGCCCGCGGGCTGATCTCAGCGTATGCTAAACGGAAGCGTAGCCGAACTCCGACACATCACCAACCATTACTGCTGCCACAGACTCTTGTCTTTGATTCCGCACGTCACTGCTCACCACTGTTCATTCACGATTATTCACTCCATCTTCCATCGCGCCGTCTCCAACCACAAGGTCAGCAGAATGATATGTACGACTTAAAAAAGACGTTGCTACGCGGTCATGTTTACACGGCTCAAACCTGCCCTCCAGTACAACCACCCCATTTGAGCATCATCTCGGAGCTGACTTTCCCGGCAGGCAATACTCCAGGTCTCTTTGTGCGGTCGTGTTTACATGGCAAGTCAGCAGGAGCAGATGAGGGAGACGAAGACCGACGAAGATCGCGGTCAGAGCTCAAGAACATCAGAACCGCTCCACTAGAGAATGGCACACCCACAGAACGACAAGGAGCACGCATCGCGCGAAGCCCCCCGTGGTCGGACCCACGACGACACCCCCCTCCACGTGCAGTACTCAGCCCAGCGCAAATTCACAATCGACAAAGGTCGCACAACCGTCCCGCTCATCCTCGAATTTCCGGCATTCCTCTCCCCTTCCACCTTTTTCCCCCACCATCCTGTTTGCACGCGCTCGCTACCTCCCCGCTGCCCAGGGGATATGCTATCAAGCTCGTTGATGGCAGACCATATACACCAAGCCTATCTACGACGAACGGTGCACCCTTTCTTAGCCGTACCCTTAACAGCTCGAAGACGCCAGGAACCCTGCTAGCGCGGCACTCGGCCACCAGATCCTACCCCTCCGCGCTGCCCTTAGCATCTCAGCAGACGAATCTGCACAGCTCCTTACGTCGAACAGGCGGAACTCGAAGACAAGTACCATGAGCGCTACGCTTCCGCGGACGCGCTTTTCGAGCAGTCACACCCATCGGACTAGTGACGAGAGACGATCGAAGCGGTACTCAGGGTCGAACCAGGTGGATGAAGATGCGAGCAGGATGAGGGCGGGAGGGGAGCAAATGCAATTCGGCCCAAACCGTCGCAACCCTCTCCCTCTCCCAATCGCGTTCTGGCCGAGATCGAGATCGAGAATCGCACTGCCGCGTGCGCAGACGATTTCGCGAATTTCTCCAGTGTGGGTAGTACCACCAGCCACATCACAGCGGAGGCGATGACATCCCGCCATCGCGGGAGGCATACGAAGGGCTCGGTGGGGCTGGATCCGGGATTGGATGAAGGATGGGGATTGGATCAGGACAGGGTATATGGCTTTGGGAGAAAGGAGCAGGGGAAGGGAGTCTGGCCAGCATCGATATGGGGGATGCACCCCCGCGTCCCTTGACACTTCGCTCGACCTATCCCGCGCGACCACGAATGCGAATGCGCACGTGATGCCGAAGGGTGGTGTGCGCTGATAAGGAACATCACAAATGCACACGCGGGCGCGGGATGACTGCAGACGGCGGAGAACAGCAGCAGTGGGGATGGGCATATGCCCGCGCAGCGAGTCTGTCCCTCTGCACAATCACCTCAAATCCACCTTCCGCGCCTGATGAACTTGAAGCGCCGCAAGCTCATTTGGGCACGCGCGTCGCCCGCTCGAAGTCGGAGAATCGTCAGCAGGCCTCGGCGCTGCGCAGACCACCGGCTGGATCGGCGTCTGGGACTCTGGGTCGGCTGCGGGGTCAACGCCGAAGGCGATCCCACCGGGCGGCTCGCGGTCGACGAGTCCGCGCGCCCAACCAGCCGGGGGCGGGAAACCACCACCGCCATCTACACCCACACGCCCCAACTCGACGCTCACCCCCAATGCCAACGCTGGGCCGAGGAGCACGTCGCCCGATATCGTGCACATCTTCGCGTCCGCCCCCAAGCCGAACTGCGAGGCCGCCGAGGGACTCGGGGGCGGAGCAGCGCTGGCTACCCGGCGAGCGCGGGGCTGAGCGCGGCGAATGCTAAACCATTAACACGCAAAGAAGTCGGGGAGCGGGAGTGAGGGGGGTATGAGACTCCGCTTCATTCCCATGAAGCAGGGTCGGGAGGAGGGGAGACGGCCGGCGGGGTGAGGAATGCAGGAAGCAGGGAGTACGGGGAAGCGGGCGTCCGTGGACGACGCGCCTGTTCGCATTCGTGGGACGCGAAAAAGGACAAATCCGCCGTTCCACCATGGTCCATCTCGTAGATCCCAGGATCGCGCAGGAACTCCAGAATTCACGCGATCTGTACACGGTTGTTGTGGGATCGTGTCTGCGATTCCTACGTTCGCTTGTCCTCGAATCCTTTCTCCCTTGGCAGACACCGAACAAGTCCGATATTTCCTGAGTGTGTCTGGACCTTCTGTGTTCTCTGCAATTGGCCTGTTTCTCCCGCCACAACTCTCGTTCCCGCTGCAGCACCACCGCCCGCTCCCCCACACCGATGCCCATCTACCATCTTCTCGCAATCGGGGATCCCTTTCCAACGGACCTTATCTACTCTTGTTCCTTCCTTCCTTCTCCCATGCTCATTCACATCGCGCGCTGTCGCCACATATACCCATACATAACGGATTCCCATACCCCACCCAGCTTTGCATCAAGCTCTACCCGGGCTAACTCGTGAAGCTCTCCTCCGTCACTATGTCTGTATCTGCTGTATGGGCGCTCGTGGGCGCGGGGCAGCTGCCAGGCGTTGAGGATGATGGGACGATGAGGTGCGTTATGGCTTCTTTGCTTCTGTTTCTCGTTCTCGGTTTTGGCGTGGTCTTTAGCTTTAGCTCTGGACTTGGACTTCTTCGCGGCCCAGAGCGAAAGGGTTACGAAGGCATTTCGGGAAGGGTGTCTTCTGCGCGCCCCTGCCCCTCTTGTGATTCGCCTCATAGTCATGTGACATCTTACCATCTTATCTTGCCTTCTACCTCCTCTCGCTCTTCTCATCATCCTTACGATAACTTGGAACGCGCGCTGACCACCGTCCCCTCTTCACAGCTCGTCTCCCAATCCCCGCGCTTCATCTCCACGGCCATCCGGTCGGGGCGCTACCAGGACCTCTGCGGCGCCGCCGAGGGACTAGTGCAGGGTGCCACCGTGCCTAATGTTGGACTCAGAGGTACATTCGCCTTCTTACATTATGTTCTAATCCACCCACTGAACCCTCCTATTCATACAGAAGCCGAAATGAAACAATTCAAACACACTCCACTGGAGTGCATCCGTCTCGACCTCGCGCTCGCCGGCGCCGGAGCCTCCGCGGATGTTACCGCCTGGCACCGGGTCGGCGCTGCCATGCTTCAGGCGCTCGTTAGGAGCGGATACGACGGGGAGGCGACTGAGATCGTAGGGAACTGGATCGGGGAGGGGCTCGCGGCGTACCAGGGCGCGAAGGGCAATGCCGGGGATGGGTGGAAGACGAAAGGAAGCTTGGTGTATCTGATGACGGCAGTCGCTACGCGCGGGAAGACGGCGTCGTTGAGTAGCTTGGCATTGTGTTGTTCGACCTGGACTGGAAGACGAGGGTGGGGAGGCGGATGGGTTTGGAGTGCTCAACGCCGTATACGGTAGGGTGGGCGCCAGTTCCAGCGCGAGTACTGGAGCGGCAGCGAGGGGTGCGTGTGTGTCGGAACAATGGCTTTATGCATTCCGCGGCGCCGCCGCCACCGCGGTCACAGGGGGCTGGGGTGGGTTCGAGGGGATTCAAGAGGGGAGCGAGTCTGCAGAGGACGAATCAGTTATTCCAACAATTGCATGCTTGCATCTGTATATCTTAGGACCTCGCAGTGAGATCTCGATTCACACGCTGAACAGCTCACGTGATCGGTTGATGATATTTTTCAAGTATAATTCCGACCAGCCTACGATACTACACAGTGTTCTTCTTACGTCCTTCTAGTTATCCAGAACCCTTCTGCCAATCAATACATGAAGGTATCTTTCGGACTCAACTGAGTGCTTATTTATGGGATTGTGTGACCCTTCCATCCAGTCAATGTTACCTTAGGCTTAACACTGTCCGACTGTCGACGGCAACTCAACACTGTGCGTCTATTCGGACACGGAATACGGAGGACTCGCTCAGGTCTTACACGAGGCTGACTCGCTAGCTTCATGGTGTCACACAGAAATGGCACACTTCGACTTCCACATATTTGCAGGTAACACTCCTGGCGGCCTATCACGACGGAATAAATACCTGAATCATCAGCACAGGTAACCGTTATGCAGCTCCAGTGCCTGCGTACCTTAATTTGCTCTGCCCCTGACCGTGCCGAGCTGTAGCCAGCTTTCGTTCCCGCAAAACGCCAGTTGATTACTTGATAGTTTCACCATCAACCTCGACATCATAAGTTAGGTTCCACGTCTTCGGTATGGGACTGATAGCACACAGGGTGTCCAATCTAAGCAACTTGGTCCCGCAGTGTGGGTCAAAGCCTCGAGGCATAGCCATCGCAGCTCTGCGCAACGATATCTCCGGCGTCTACCGCTCGCAGCCACGTCTGATGGCGTCTGATGCACGCCGCTACAGACAGACGGTCTTCGTGCTATTGTACTTTAGCTTTCATAACTTCATTTCAAACGCTTTCGTATCCTCCCGTCTCTGACAGCGATATCACACATGTCTCAAACCATGATATCCGCATCATCAATAGGTACGCGCATCCAGGAAGCGTCTTTGAGCATCCGTTACTGATGATGCGATCCACTTCTAGATGTACGGGCACTTGGTGGTCCAGCAAAGCCAAGCAAAAGTCAAAAACAGCCCCAAATGTTTATACTAATAATAGATGGAAACAGGGTGCTTGAGTCGGCGAAAGTGCCGCCCGAATTCCTGGAATGGAAAGAGCTGAAGAAATTGTGAGTCATGCACCGTGCGATTACGATCTTCTGTGAACCTGGTCTAATATCCCACCCTCGCTCAGTCATTTCACCCCTTCTTCCGATATCGAAATTGCCATATATCGGAAGAGTCGCGCGTTAGGGTGGCGGAAACCTGTTCTAGTGGGCGAGTACACTGGGCGAGGCATGGATTTTCTAGATACCAGTAAGCATTCATTCTAGTATTTCACAGCAGAAAGTTGACCTTCAGAAGGTGCAGCGCAAGAAATGGTCGAAAAGTCTGGGACCTCGCGCCTCATCGTCAAATTCCATCTTGTCGCCGAGTCCCATGCAGGGCTCATGAAGGCTGCCAATGAGGGAGTATCTCAGCTGGTGGGATTCGAGGGTACATATGCTCCTCAGGCGGTGGCCACCAGTGCCAATAACTTGGTGCTTCAGGCGGGTAATCAGAGTCCTCGCACACAGAGTTTGGATGGAGTTTCACAGCTGGCGGAAGTCGAGGGTGCAGATTCTTCCCAGGCGGTGGCAGACACTGCCCAAAACATGGAGCTGCCAACGAGCGAACGGAGTCATAAAACACAGAGCTCGGATGGCGTCATTCGAGGCAAGATACTAAGGCTGGAGAGTAGCGATGACAGGCGAAACGAGGTGCGCGATCATCCTATGCATGCATCGCATTGCGTCTGATGAGATTCTGAAAGTTATCGTTCGACACGACAAACAACTCAGGAACTGTCCAGAACGCCGCCGGTAACATCTTCAACGGCGATTATGTAGTGCATCAACATGCGTCCACAGATGGACTCGATCGCCGCATAGCAGTTGACACGAACACAAGAATGAAGAAAGTTGAACATGGCCTCGATAGTGCGCTTTCCCATCTTGTTCGCGCTGAATTTCACATTAACGCCTTTACCGTTTCAGAAAGCAAGGTCAATGACTGGATCTATTTGGCAGAATCGGATACTTCACCAAATCACAACGCGGCACGGAAGGTACATCTAGCGGGAACGGGATCTTGGTTTCTTGAAGGATCACAGTTCACACAGTGGAAGGAAAACCCAGGCTCGGTGCTCTGGCTCGAAGGCGGCCGTACGTCTCTTGGCATCATAACAGTGATCATTTGTTTCTCATCATTACCTCTCACAGCGGGAAGCGGTAAGACAGTCCTGTTGTGCGTGTTATCTCTCTCGATATCTGTGGCAAGATATTGAGCGTTGCTTTCCCTAGCTCATCCGCCGTCGAGGACATCATCGACTTCTGCAAATTGAAACCCTTGGTCCGAGGATATGCATACTTTTACTTCGATGCAAGAAGCGAGAGGCTACAACACTTGGCTCACGAAAAGTTCACTCGTTCACTCATCTCACAGCTGTCTGACAGGTGCGAAGACGAAATACCCACCGCATTGGTATCACTGTACAACACCTGTGATAAAGGGCATCGCCAACCGGACCTCACCTCGCTCGAAGATACCCTGCTTCTTGTTTTAGATTGCTTTGAGGACACATACATCATCATTGATTCGCTGGATGAGTGTGCCGCAAAGAAAGAAGTTCTGGCGTGGATACATTCTGTCAGCTCAAAGACCTCGAGAAAGCCTCACCTTCTGGTCACAAGTCGTACCGAGTGGGACATCGAGAAAGGCCTCGCCCGTCTACCCGGTCTTCGGAAAGTCGAGATCGGAGATCAGTCTCCTGAGAGCGACATCAAGGCTTTCATAGATGTAGAACTCACCAAGGCGGACAAGTGGAAGACGCCAGGGGATAAGGAGATGATTGAAGATGCACTTTCCCGCCATTCTAAAACGTGAGCATTCGAGTTCCGAATGGTGGCCCTGTTGTAATGCTGAATGATTTTACATAGGTTTCGATATGTGGCGTTGCAACTGCACGACATCATGAAATGCCAGAACAAGGCACAATTAAAGAAACAATTGTCGTCCTTGCCCAAAGATCTCAACGAGATATATGAGAGGATCTTTGAACAAAGTCGTGATTCCGAGGAGCTACAAAAATTCCTGGTATGGCTGGCATTCTCGACGTGTGACATGACAAGGGCAGAAATCGACGAGGTTGGGACAGTGGACCTCAGCGCAACAGACGGCCCATTATACGATCTCGATAGGCGTTCCGAGGAGCCTGGGGCCATATTAACCGTCGGCTATGGGCTGGTTACTGAGATCAACGGTATGATTGCATGCCAATGAATAACCTACAACACACTAATAAATGAGCAGGGACGGTCAAGCTGGCACACTTCTCCGTCAAGGAGTACCTCATCGAGCGCCTGAAGTCTATCGCAGAGAGACAGGGTTGCACCAGCGAGCATCTTTCACACTCTATCATCGCTCAAACCTGTCTGGCAAATCTACTGCATTTCAACCGGGATAGCATTCTTGACGAGGGGCCTCCTGGCTTCATCTCTGAGCATCATTTATCCTTCTTCCCGTTAGCTCTATATGCTGCGGAGAATTGGGTCTATCATTTCCACTCTGCCCACACAGATGATCCTCACCTTCTGAAATTGTCGTTGAAGTTGTTCGCACTGCCTCGAAGCCGCGCGATGATCAATTGGGTGCGCCTGCACGATTCAAGCCGCAGGCGGCTATCTCCGTGGAAATCTTTAGATGTCATCTCATCACCTCTTTATTATGCTAGCCTATCCGGCTTGACCCAAGTGGCACAGCATTTAATCAGCAATAGGGCAGACATTAATGCAGTGTGCGGAGATGCATCCACATTGGGGACACCACTGATAGCAGCTTCCATGGAGGGTCATGGCGAGCTCGTCAAGATACTGGTGGACGCCGGAGCAGATGTAAATATCGCGGGTGGGATATTCGGCACGGCATTGCAAGCATGCTCTTATAATGGTCACATCGAGGCCATTAAGCTGCTGCTGGACGCCGGAGCCGGTGTGAATGTCGTGGGAGGGTACTTTAGCACGGCACTGATTGCAGCATCTCGAGGCGGCCACTTTGAGCTCGCCGAGCTGCTGCTGGACGCCGGAGCCGATGTGAATGTCGTGGGAGGGGAACATGGCACGGCACTGGCTGCAGCATCCTATGGTGGCCACTTTGAGCTTGCCAAGCTGCTGCTGGACGCCGGAGCCGATGTGAATGTCGTGGGAGGGGAACATGGGACGGCACTGGCTGCAGCATCCAGCGGCGGCCACTTTGAGCTCGCCAAGCTGCTGCTGGACGCCGGAGCCGATGTGAATGTTGTGGGAGAGGATCAAGACACGGCACTGGCTGAAGCATCCAGCGGCGGCCACTTTGAGCTCGCCAAGCTGCTGCTGGATGCCGGAGCCGATGTGAACGTTGTGGGAGGTGGGCACGGCACGGCACTGGCTGCAGCATCCAGCGGCGGCGACTTTGAGCTCGCCAAGCTGCTGCTGAATGCCGGAGCCGATGTGAACATTGTGGGAGGGTGGCAAGGCACGGCACTGGCTGTAGCATCCAGGGGCGGCCACTTCGAGTTCGCCAAGCTGCTGCTGGACGCCGGAGCAGATGTAAACTTCACGAGCACAGAGCATGAGACAGCACTGCAAGCAGCATCTCAGAATGGTCACATCGAGCTCGCCGTGCTGCTGCTTGACGCCGGGGCTGATGTCAATGTTATGGGAGGGCGATCTGGCATGCCGCTGCGATTAGCATCTGACAATGGTAACCTCGAGATCACCAGGCTGCTGCTGGCCGCCGGAGCCGATGTAAACGTTGCGGGTGGGGTAGATGACAGTGACACGGCATTGCAAGCATGCTCTTGGAGAGGTCACGTAGAGGTCGCTAAGCTACTGCTGGACAACGGCGCCGATGTAAACGCCGTGACGCCCGAGCTCGCCATCACGGCATTGCACAGGGCCTCTCAAAGGGGCCACCAAGATGTCGCCAAGCTGCTGCTGGACAACGGAGCCGATGTGAACGCTGTGAAAATGAGCGGCGAGGCGGCATTGCATATGGCATCTGAAGGGGGCCACCAAGATGTCGCCAAGCTGCTGCTGGACAACGGAGCCGATGTGAACGCTGTGAAGATGAGCGGCGAGACGGCATTGCATATGGCATCTGAAGGGGGCCACCAAGATGTCGCCAAGCTGTTGCTGGACAACGGAGCTGATTTGAACGCAGTGATGACTGAGAGCGGCCAGACGGCATTGCAGATAGCATCTCGAGAGGGCCACCGAGATATTGCCCAGCTGCTGCGCGAGCGAGGGGCCGCAGAACATTGAACCTATGTAGATGATCACGCGATCTAATAATGCTATGCCAAATCCTGCTACTCAGCGTACTTGGGATGTCCACGTCACGGTTTGAATCTGAAAATGTTGTCCTTGGTAGGACGGTATATGTAGAACAGGATTGAGCTTGATATAGAATACGTACAGCGCGCTTTGCATAGAACCCGTTGACGATGCCAATTCCTTGGGTTGCGCGCCCTCAGGATGTTGCAGGCGGCCGCAGAACATTAACCGTGTGATGAATACATTGGGGCAGCGCAAAGCGTTTGCGGGAATCAGGATAACCCAATGCATTAGAATAATGACAAGAAGTCAGGAAGACCAGCCTCTAGTCACTAAGGCGCCCTTGACTGAAGCAAGAGAGGGAGCAAGGACTAAGGCAGCGCCACCAAACCGAGATGCTCACGGGCCGATCTCGGCGTATGCTAAGCGGAAGCGCAGCCGAACTTCGACACGTCACCAACTAATATTTGTTCATTCGCGATTTTTCTCTTGTCCTCGATTCCACTTCCACACGCCCGACTTTCGCGAACTGAGGACAGAGTGTGTCTGGATCTTCTCTGTGTTCTCTGCAATTGCCCGGTTTCCCGCCACAACTCTCGTTCCAGCTCCAGCGCTGCCCGCTCCCCCACACCGACGCCCACCAAGCCCGCAGAAGATGACCTGACCCGTGCTCGCGCTCAACGCGCATATCTACGTTCCGCGCGGCCAAGGCCTCCCCAGGTTCAAAGAAACGATCTGGAGCCAGAATTGCGTAGTGGGCGAATGAAGCTACCGTCTACCACCTTCTCACTATCGGGGATCCATTCCCAACGGACCTTATCTACGCTTGTTCCTTCCTTCTCCCATTCTCATACACGTCGCGCGTCGTCGCTACATTAAACTCATATACAGCGGAGTCTCGTACTTCACCTTGCTTTACATCAAGCTTTATCCGGACTGACTCGTAAAGCTCTCCTCCGTCGCTGTGTTCGTGTCTGTCGTGTGGGCGCTCGTGGGCGCGGGGCGGCTGCTAGGCGTTGGGGAAGATGACGATGAGGTGCGTTATTACTTCTGTTTCTCGTTCTCGGTTTTGGCGTGGTCTTTAGGTTTAGGTCTTGACTTGAACTTCTTCCCGGCCCAGAGCGAAACGATTACGAGGGCCTTTCGGGAGGGGTGTCTTCTGCGTGCCCCTACCCCTCTTGTGATTCGCCTCATGGGCATGTCTCGTCTTACTCTCTTATCTTGCCTCGTACCTTCTCTCGTTCTTCCTATCATCTTTACGATGACTTGGAACGCGCGCTGACCACCGTCCCTTCTTCACAGCTCGTCTCCCAATCCCCGCGCTTCATCTCCACGGCCATCCGGTTGGGGCACTACAAGGACCTCTGCGGCTCGAGAGGCCGCCGAGGGACTAATGCAGGGTGCCGCCGTGCCCAATGTTGGACTCAAAGGTACGTTCGCCGTCTTACATCATGTTCTAACCCACTAACTGAATACTCCTATTCACACAGGAGCCGAAAAGGAGCAATTGGAGTCACTCTGCTGGTGTTCACTCGCCTCGACCTCGCGCTCGCCGGTGCCGGTGCCTCCGCGGACGTCACCATCTGGCACCAGGTCGCCGCCACCATGCTTCAGGCGCTCGTCGAGAGCGGGTAGGAGGAGGCGACTGAGATCGTGTGGAACTGAATCGAGAGGGCTCGCGACGTACCAGACCACGAAGAGCAATAGCGGAGATGATGGAAGGCGAAGGACAGCTTGGTGTATCTGACACGGCGGTCGCTACGCGCGGGAAGACGGGGTCGTTGAGTAGCTTGGCGTTGTGGTCTTCGACCGGGACCGGAAGACGAAGGTGGGGAGGCGGCTGAGTTTGGGGTGCTCAACGCCGCGTTGACTACACGGTGGGGTGAGCGCTAGTTCCAGCGCGAGTACCGGAGCGGCAGCGGGGAGGAGGTGCGGGTGATATGGGGAAGTGAGTGTCTCGGGGCAATGTCTTTTCGCATACAAGATGATATTTCTCAGGTCGAGTGTGGTAATCAGTTCCGACCAGCATGCTATATATAGTAACACAGAAATGGCACACTTCGACATCCACGTATCGCATCATTCCTGGCGGCCTATCATCAAAACGAATTCCGAATTATCTGCAAGGGTTATACAGCTCTGTTTTCGTGTCCTGATTTACTCCGTCTCTGACTACCTCTGGCCGCATCAAGCTGTAGCCAGACTTTCGTTCCCGCAGAACGCCAGGTGTCACTAATCGTTTCGCCATCCCTCGGCATCATATCAGGTCCCGCGGCTTTGGTACGGGACTGTTAGGACGCATATCGCAGGGTGATCAATCTGAGTAACTTGGTCCCACAATGCGGGTCAAAGCCTCGACTCGGAGGCAAAGCCATCGCAGCTCTGCGCAACGATATCTCCGGCGTCTACCGCTCGAAGCCACGTCTGATGGCGTCTGATGCACGTCGCTACAGACGGTATTTGTGCTACTTGTACTTGATCTTTCATAACTTCATTTCCAACGCTTTCGTACCCTCACGTCTCCGACAGCGATAATCACACATGTCTCAAATCACGACTCGGATATCCGCATCATCAATAGGTGCGCACATCCAGGAAGTGTCTTTGAGCATCCGTTACTGACGATCGGATCCACGTCCAGATGTACGGGCACTGGGTGATTCACCAGAGCCAAGCAAGACTCAGAAATTGACCCACATGTTTGTGCTGAACATCGACGGAAGCAAGGTGCTTGAGTCGGCGAAAGTGCCGCGCGAATCCCTGGAATGGAAAGAACTGGAGAAATTGTGAGTCATACACTGCGGTTACGATCTTCTGTGAACCTGCTCTAATATCCCACCCGTGCTCAGTCATTTCACCCCTTCCTCCACCATCGAAATTGCCATATATCGGAAGAGTCGCGCGTTAGGGTGGCGGAAACCTGTTCTGGTGGGCGAGTATACTGGGCGAGGGATGGATTTTATAGACGCCAGTAAGCAGTCATTCCAGTATTTCACTGCAGAAAGTTGAACTTTCGAAGGCACAGCGCAAGAACTGGTCGAAAAGTCCGGGGACTCACGGCTTGCCATCAAGTTTGATCTTGTCGCTGAGTCCCACGAAGCTTTCATGAAGGCTGTCGACGAGGAGATGCGGCAGCTGGCAAAAGTCAAGGGTGCTGGTGCCCAGACAGCGACCTCCCTCGTCGCCACAATCGGGACTGCGCTTGAGGCGATCGTTCCGGTCCTTGACAAGTTAACCGGTGTAAGTCCATCTGATTTTGGATTTGAAGTGGAGCGCTTATGGAAATTTATGCAACAGGCGCACCCAATAGTAAATGGGGCTTGGATTGTGTTATCTTTTGCATACAAAGTGAGAGCTCCCCGAGAATCATATTCCTACTACCCCGTCTAACATAACTTGCACATAAGATCGCGCATAACCAGATAAAGCAAGATGACGGCGCGCGAGATCTGGCGGAAAGCCTGCGGGAAATGGCAGGAGCGGCCAGTTCTTACACAGGACCGCGAGAGATTCCAGGCACAGTCAATGTTATGGAAGAGCTCGGGAAAGTGTCCCTGGAAGCTGCGAGGCTGTTGCACGATTACGTCGATCCATCCATCCGGGGGAAAGCAAAATTCGTAGGTTTGTGACATTTCCTGGTGTTCGCATTTTTCAAACGTCGTGCTCATTCATACTCGGCGGACTAGCACGCATCGTCGCGCACACACTTTCCGACATGCCCTCCAGAATCGCAGACAGCGAGAAGCGATGTCAAGCGCTCACCAGGAAGCTCGGCCTCCGGGTAGCACTTGACACAAACGCCAGAATGAAGCAAGTTCAGCATGGTCTCGATAGTGCGCTTTCCCATCCTGTTTGCGCTAGAATTGATATCAATGCCTTTACGTTTTTAGAACGCGAAGTCCAAAAATGGATCCATTTGGCAGACTCAGATACCTCATTAAATTACAACGCAGCACGGAAGGTACATCTAGCTGGGACGGGATCCTGGTTTCTTGAGGGGCCACAGTTCGCACAGTGGAAGGAAAACCCAGGCTCGGTGCTCTGGCTCGAAGGCGGTCGTACGTCTCCTGGCATTGTAACAGTGATCATTCATTTCTCATCATTAACTCTCACAGCGGGAAGCGGGAAGACAGTCTTGTCGTGCGTGTCATCTCTTCTATCAATATCTGTGACCCGATATTTAATGTTGCTTTCCCTAGCTCATCTGCCGTCGAAGACATCATCAAATTCTGCACTTTAAAACCCTTGGTCCGAGGATATGCATACTTTTACTTCGATGCAAGAAGCGAGAGGCTACAACACTTGGCTCACGAGAAGTTCACTCGATCACTCATCTCACAGCTGTCTCACAGATGCGGCGAAGAAATACCCACCGCCTTGGTATCACTGTACAACACCTGCGACAAAGGACAGACACAACCAGGCCTCGCCTCACTCGAAGATACCCTGCTTCGAGTTTTAGAGTGCTTTGAGGACACCTACATCGTCATCGACTCCCTGGATGAGTGCGCCGCAAAGAAAGAAGTTCTGGCGTAAATACATTCTGTCACCTCAAAGACCTCTAGAAAGCCTCATCTTCTGGTCACAAGTCGTACCGAGTGGGAGATCGAGAAAGGCCTCGCCCGTCTGTCCAGCCTTCGGAAAGTCGAGATCGGAGATCAAGCCCCTGAGAGCGACATCAAGGCTTATATAGATTCAGAACTCGCCGAGGCCGACAAGTGGAAGACGCCGGGGGACAAGGAGATGATTGAAGATGCACTTTCCCGCCATTCTAAAACGTGAGCATTCGAGTTCCGAATGGTGGCCCTCTTGTAATCATCTGAATGATTTTACATAGGTTTCGATTCGTGGCATTGCAACTGCACGATATCATGAAATGCCATAACAGAGCACAATTGAAGAAACAATTGACTTCCTTACCCAAAGATCTCGACGAGACGTATGAGAGGATCTTTAAACAAAGCGGTGATTCCGAGGAGCTACAAAAATTCCTGGTATGGCTGGCGTTCTCGATGCGTGACATGACAAGGGCCGAAATCGACGAGGTTGGGACAGTGGACCTCAGCGCAGCCGACGGCCCATTATACGATCTTGATAGGCGATCCGAGGAGCCTGGGGCCATATTAACCATCGGCTATGGGCTGGTGACTGAGATCAACGGTATGATTGCGTGCCAATGAATCACCTAGTACAATGCACTAAAAAATGAGCAGGGACGGTGAAGCTAGCCCACTTCTCCGTCAAGGAGTATCTCATCGAGCGCCTGAAATCTACGGCAGAGAGACGGGGTTGCACCAGTGAGCGGCTTTCGCACTCTATCATTGCTCAAACCTGCCTGGCACATCTACTGCATTTCGACCGGGAGAGCATTCTTGACAAGGGACCTCCTGGCTTCATCTCTCGGCATCATTTATCCTTCTTCCCGTTGGCTGAATATGCTGCAGAGAATTGGGTCAATCATTTCCACTCTGCCCACACAGATGATCCTCACCTTCTGGAGTTGTCCCTGAAGGTGTTTGCACTGCCTCGAAGCCGCGCGATGATCAATTGGGTTCGCCTACACGATCCAGACAATCACTACCGTCAGTGGAAATCTTTAGATGACATTGCATCACCTCTTTATTATGCTAGCCTATCCGGCTTGACCCAAGTGGCACAGCATTTAATCAGCAATGGGGCAGATATTAATGCAGTGTGCGGGTGGACGCCGGAGCAGATGCAAATATCGCGGGTGGGGTATTTGGCACGGCATTGCAAGCATGCTCTTATAATGGTCACATCGAGGCCATTAAGCTGCTGCTGGACGCCGGAGCCGGTGTAAATGTCGTGGGAGGGCACTTCAGCACGGCACTGAATGCAGCATCCGGTGGCGGCCACTTTGAGCTCGCCAAGCTGCTGCTGGACGCCGGAGCCGATGTGAATGTCATGGGAGGGGAATATAACCCGGCACTGACTGCAGCATCCCGTGGCGGCCACTTTGAGCTCGCCAAGCTGCTGCTGGACGCCGGAGCCGATGTGAACGTCGCGGGAGAGAAACAAGGCACGGCACTGACTGCAGCATCCCGTGGCGGCCATTTTGACCTCGCCAAGCTGCTGCTGGACGCCGGAGCCGATGTGAACGTCGTGGGAGGGGAACATGGCACAGCACTGTTTGCAGCATCCCGTGGCGGCCACTTTGAACTCGCCAAGCTGCTGCTAGACGCCGGAGCAGATGTAAACATCCTGGGAGGGGAACATGGCACGGCACTGATAGCAGCATCCCGTGGTGGTCACTTTGAGCTCGCCAAACTGCTGCTGGACGCCGGAGCCGATGTGAACGTCCTGGGAGGGAGACAAAGCAATGCACTGATTGTAGCATCTCAAGGCGGCCACTTTGAGCTCGCCAAGCTGCTGCTGGACGCCGGAGCAGATGCAAACTTCACGAGCACAGAGCATGGGACGGCACTGTACGCAGCATCTGGGAGTGGTCGTGTCGAGCTCGTCGTGCTGCTGCTTGACGCCGGGGCCGATGTCAAGGTTATGGGAGGGCGATATGGCACGGCGCTGCAATCAGCATCTCAGAATGGTAACGTCGAGATCACCAGGCTGCTGCTGGCCGCTGGAGCCGATGTAAACGTTGCGGGTGGGTTATATGGCACGGCATTGCGAGCATGCTCTTATCCAGGTCACGTCGAGGTCGCTAAGCTGCTGCTGGACAACGGGGCCGATGTGTACGCCGTGACGCCAGAGGTCGCCAACACGGCATTGCACGGGGCATCCACAAGGGGCCGCCAAGATGTTGCCAAGCTGCTGCTGGACAACGGAGCTGAGGTGAACGCCGTGACGACGAGAGGCAACACGGCATTGCTAATAGCATCTCGAGAGGGCCACCAAGATTTTGTCAAGATGCTGCTGGACAACGGAGCCGATGTGAACGCAGTGATGACCGAGAGCGGCGAGACGGCATTGCAAATAGTATCTCGAAAGGGCCACCAAGGTGTTGCCACGCTGCTGCGCGAGCGAGGGGCCGTAGGACTTTGAACCTACGTAGATGATCACCTGATCTAATAACGCATATACTATGCCAACTCATGCTACTCAGCGTACTCGGGATGTCCACATCACGATTTAAATCCGAAAATGTTGATATTGGGAGGACGGTACCCGTATATTAAGGATAGGACCGAGGTTGGCACAGAGCACGCATAGCGCGCTTTGCATTGAACCCGTTGACGATGTCAATTCCTAGGATTGCGCGTCCCAAGGGGCCGACATCGGAGAGCTCGGTGAAATAGGGCCACCCCGTTGGGTCGTGGGAAAGGGGCTGTGCCGCGCGCGCGTTGTCAACATGTTATCAATATCATATACATATTCGCGACTGATTTCAATAGCATTCCCATTCCTCTTGACCTTGATCTCGAGCAATACATATAGTACTTCAATACATATATGTCTCCTGCAAAGCCTCCCGGGCCCGGGCCCGTCACATAATCCTGTGATAATGACGAAACCGTGTTTGTTTCTGTAATTGATCAAGCAACTGGGGTGCATTCTGGAACCTTTAATATGCGTAGTACCATTCTCAAACTAGGAATGAGGGGAGCTGTGGATTGTGTAAATGAGCACGGTGACACGATAAGTGTAGGAGAATGGCTATGAGGGAAGCCAGACAATCAGCAAAAAAACGAAATTTGGTGAGTGTATCAGAGCATATTTTACATGGATGTCCACTTATTGGAGAGCCCCAGTCTGGCGAATGGTCTGCAGAAGATGCACAAATATTCAATACATCCATGCAAGATCTATTTGCTGGAAAAGTCGGAGATCTGACGCTGTTTTGCCGTCCCAGTCAGATATTCAGGCCGATAAAAGGCAAGGGATGGGCCACATAACAGAGTAGATAATATTGGATCGATTTTTTACAGCAGAAATGATGTAAATAAATGGTATATACTGTATGTTAGAGCCTCTTGTCGTGGTTGCAGCCAGACGCGATGAGCGCGGCACAGCCCCTTTCCCACGACCCAACGGGGTGGCCCTATTTCACCGAGCTCTCCGATGTCGGCCCCTTGGCGCGTCCTCAGGATGTTGCCGCAGAACATTCACCGTGTGAGCAACCCATTGGGGCAGCGCCTGCTGCACCAGTGCAAAGTGTCGGGATAACAGAATGCATCAGAACAAGAATAAGAAGTCAGGAAGACTGGCCCCTAGTCACTAAGGCGCCCTTGACTGAAGCAAGGGAGGGAGCAAGGAGCAGGCAGCGCCACCCAACTGTGATGCATGCTAAACGGAAGCGCAGCCGAACTCCGACACCTCACTCCTCACCTCAACGTTAACCATTCCAAATATTTGCCACAGACCTCATTTCCTGAGTGTGTCTGGACCTTCTCTGCAGCTGTGCTCTCTATAATTTGTTCATACGTTTCGCGGACCATTCGCGGAAGGGGTGAGCGCTCCCTGTAATCGCATCATCTGGCCTTCCAGCCGTGTATCCCTGGCTATCCGCGGGCTTGCGACCCCAGTTTACGTTCCCACACCACGGTTTCTGGACGGAAACATCCTTCCAAGACTCGAGAGGCATTCAAAGTATTATCCCCGAGGGAATCGATTATCTAAAGCACGATAACATCCATCATAAACCCTCTCTCAGTCACGATATGTTTGCTGGCGACTCACTCCGTATACTCATTCAAGTCCAAGAGCAAGAGGCTGCCACCGGGGCCTAGGTCTCTGCCCGTGATTGTAAACTTCTACCATGTTCCTCTCCGACATCCTTGGATAGCTTTTACGGGGTGGGGAAAGAAATACAATGTGCCGAACTGTTCTCATCTACTCAGGACGTGCTGACGGATAGTTGCGCTGTAGGCGATGTGGTGCACTTGCATGGGCTGGGTCTATCCATCGTCCTGCTGACCAGCATGAAAGCGGTCAACGAACTCCTCGACAGACGTGGAACGGTCTACTCCCATAGGCCAGTGTTTCCAATGGTGGGAAATGGTAGATGGAGTGCCTCGTTTATATGCTGAATGTGCTCGTCAGGCCGGACAAATGATGAGACTAGATTCGGCGAGTTTATAATTATCCGCTCAGTTTGCGTGTAGTCTTCGTTCCGACGATTTGGCAGTCTACGCCGCTCATGGACTATGGCCCCGAATGAAAGCTCCACCGCAAACTCGCTCGCAGCGCCCTCAGCCCGGAAGCTGTCAAGAAATACCACCACATTCAAGAGCAGCTCGCCGCCATGATGTGCCAGCTCTTCCTGCACAAGCCCCACGAATTTGACGACCATATCCGCCTGTATGCTATCGTTATTGTCGATGCTTGGTTCAATCGTGAAATGCTCATATCCGATAAATCAAGAACTGCGGGACGCCTTATTCTTTTGATCACGCACGGCCTCTCAGTAGAAACTACCGATAATGAAGTGAGCAGAATCGTCTAGAATGATCTCTTTCCACTCATGCAACTCCGATTATAGTATATCACGATTGCAGGTAACCCTTGCCCGGCAATGTATACTATCCACGCTAATTACAAGTCCTGAAGGGGAAACTATGAAACTAATCAGCGATTCCACGTTGCCAGGCTCATACTTGGTTGATATTTTCCCTCAGAGTCGGTCACATATCTTTCACTCACCACCTGCCATCACTGCATCACTGACATACACCGAAGTGAAACGTCCCCCCAGGTGGATACCATTCACCGGTTTCTTCCGCGAGGCTGAGATTGGGCGAGCGACTGTCTCTCGATTTATCTCGAAGCCGTTCCTGGCGGTGAAGAAACAAATGGCAAGCATGCTAATCGCTGTGGCCCCCGATGTGCATTTATCTCTTCAAGTCCAGGCGGCTGCATTGGCCATTCCCTCTATTGCGCATGCGCATGATCTGCTGACAGAAGACGATCTCCATGATATGTCACAGCAGTATTACGAAAAGCATGTCAAATGGATGTGCGGGTCACTTTATGGAGGTACGTGCATCCCTCTTCAATGGGACCATCGCAGCCGATTAAGCGCCACTGACAGTATCCGTATCGCAGACTTATTCGACCCTCTTAACTTTCATCGCACTGCTGGCTATGCATCCGGAAAAGCAGAAGCCACTGCAAGAATAATTAGATCAAGTAATCGCTGAGGATCGTCCTGGATTGCCCTACTTGGAGGCTACGATGAAGGGGACAATTTGCTTGTATCCTGTGTTGTGCGCTGTTTTACATCGACTTGTGGTCTCTACCCACTGCCTCAGGGCCCATGCTGGGCTCATACCTAACGGAGCGACTTGCAATATATTCCCAGTCTCTGCCATCATCGTCTCGCCTCATCCGACCCTTCTTCCTAAAGTGCACAGCTTGAGTCTCGGGGGTTGGCTCACCTTCAGTCCGGACGACTTTGTTGATACTATGGTGAACTCACGGAGTAGCTCTAGCTCTACCAATAGCTTTCACGAGGATTCAGTGCTCCAGTCTTCGCCGTGCTCAGAATGGGACATGCTGGCATCTGCGTAATTTCCTGCTTACTCTTTCAGAGTCTTCCACAGCAAGTTCGATCTCCACCGGGCCGTGACTTCATCCAGCAGATTGTCGACTCCTATATGTTCTATTTATCTCGAGGTGACCTGTTGTTCTGTATCAGGCTTCATTAATATCCTAACATGCCCTCACACACAGCAAGCTCCACCTCTGTCTGCCGATGATCTCAGCCAGCCGGTTGTCTGCCTTTGTCTGCCTTTGTCTGCTCCTGCGCAATTTTCGCAGTGCAAAGTCTTCCAGAATCCACACAGCCGGACCCCGGCGAAGAGGCCCTCCGGGTGTGCGCCTGGCCCCGGCCGCTGTCTAAGTGAAATAAGTGCACAGTCATGGCACGCTCCAAGGGGCCGACATCGGAGAGCTCGGTGAAATAGGGCCACCCCGTTGGGTCGTGGGAAAGGGGCTGTGCCGCACGCGCGTTGTCAACATGTTATCAATATCATATACATATTCGCGACTGATTTCAATAGCATTCCCATTCCTCTTGACCTTGATCTCGAGCAATACATATAGTACTTCAATACATATATGTCTCCTGCAAAGCCTCCCGGGCCCGGGCCCGTCACATAATCCTGTGATAATGACGAAACCGTGTTTGTTTCTGTAATTGATCAAGCAACTGGGGTGCATTCTGGAACCTTTAATATGCGTAGTACCATTCTCAAACTAGGAATGAGGGGAGCTGTGGATTGTGTAAATGAGCACGGTGACACGATAAGTGTAGGAGAATGGCTATGAGGGAAGCCAGACAATCAGCAAAAAAACGAAATTTGGTGAGTGTATCAGAGCATATTTTACATGGATGTCCACTTATTGGAGAGCCCCAGTCTGGCGAATGGTCTGCAGAAGATGCACAAATATTCAATACATCCATGCAAGATCTATTTGCTGGAAAAGTCGGAGATCTGACGCTGTTTTGCCGTCCCAGTCAGATATTCAGGCCGATAAAAGGCAAGGGATGGGCCACATAACAGAGTAGATAATATTGGATCGATTTTTTACAGCAGAAATGATGTAAATAAATGGTATATACTGTATGTTAGAGCCTCTTGTCGTGGTTGCAGCCAGACGCGATGAGCGCGGCACAGCCCCTTTCCCACGACCCAACGGGGTGGCCCTATTTCACCGAGCTCTCCGATGTCGGCCCCTTGGCACGCTCCCTTCAAGCTGTAGTTTATGTATCCTCATAATCAATGTCTCTCAAATCTATAATACAAAAGACATTGGTCACGGGGAAGCGTTCCGATTGGCTAGATAAAACGGTGTTCTGATTGGCTGGAAGCATTTATGCAACAGACAAACACGCAATTGTGGCGCGGGTTTCTGGAAATTTCTCTCAGCTTTCCTTCAGTGTACGGGAAAGAGGTTCAGAAAATTCCAGAGCTTTCTACGACACTTGCCTGCAATATTTAAATCACCTCGCTTTGCATTCGAGCTCCCCCACTGGCACTGGCACTGGCACTGGCACTGGAACGGGCACGGGCACGGGCACGGGTAATCTTGCACTGGCGCGGGATACAGATACGGGCTACTAGCCTTGGAGCGGGTACTGGCATGCTGGCACTGGAATGGACACTGGAATCTGCAAATTATGCCATTTAGCTCTACTTTATGGTTAAGGTCGGAGATTCAGAATGGACTCCGAGTCCCCAGCAGCTTCTCATCTCTTCTCATTGGCCGGAAGCATTTGTGCAAAGTTAGCTGCAGCGACAAACACATTTCTGAGACTTTTTATCGCCGCCTTGAGCTGCATTCTCTCTCTATCTGGACACTGGGGACGGGACGGCACCTGGATGGCACTGGGTGGAACGGGCACGGTATTCTGGCACGAGCACAGGCACGGGCACTTCACTGGCACGGGCACTTCACTGGCACGGGCATTCACTGGCATGGGCACTCTCATACTGGCACGGGCAGACACATATTGGCACGGCTGGCACGGGCATGAGCATGAGCATGGGTGCTGGAACTGGCATGTTAGCGCTGGAACAGGCACGGGCGGCATCAGCACGGGTGCAAGCATGGGTACTGAAAATGGCATGTTAGCACTGGAACGGGCGCGGGCGGCATCAGCACGGGCGTGAGCATGGATACTGGAGTCTGGAATACACTCATGCAATCTGACATGGGTGCGGGGGCACGGGCATGGGTATATCAAGCACTGGAACGGGCATGGAGCAAAGTTCAAATGGGTAGCGGGCATGGAAGCACGGCATACTATGAACGGGAATGTAGTAAGTATGCATGCACTATGCATTTTTCTGGGATATACAGTGGTACTACATATTTTGTACCCATTGCAGATTACTACTAATGGTGATCATTTATCTGATATCCCGTAGCGAAGCACGGGTATCTGCTAGTACAGGCTATTTACAGTAGTTCTCGTCGACTTTCAATTGATGTATTCTCGTCAACTTGGCATATTTCAGTCATAATTACAATGTCATGGCGGCGGGGATGGGATTTCATTTGGGCATAAGTATCTTCTAAATTGTATTGCATGAGGCAGCCAGGCACAGCCAGGCTATGTAAATATTGATATGATAGGGTACTGCCACCGATCAAGCTGCAGGGCTCGGACATTTCTGTCGGACGGGTCCGAGCTTGTGGCGCGGGAGACTTTAATTTGCGCCCACTTGAGCGCCGCGGAGAGGGCTGGAGAGGGCCGCAGTAAGCGAGTTAACCATCACACTGCAGAGCAGACTCGTTCCCGCCTCTACCAACCCCAACTGCGCCGCCACAGTGTTGTGATGCGCAATCCCCTTCCGCGCATGACCATCCTGCAGGTATCGAGAACGTCAGCGCTGAGCGGACAGTCTCGACCGGTAACGTTAACATTGTCTGGATATAAAAATATTTACGGGCTTCTCGAGATCTCAAGATCTACAGTATCCGAGTGGCACAAGTGGAAGAGTCGCGGAGTTGGCGGAACCTGCATAAAATCGCACTTGCCTAAAGTAGTAAGTACTCTGTTCTGTATGTACAGCCACAGAGAGGACTTGATGATCGACCACGTCGACCTTGATCTCTCCTAGACACTCTTCAAGACTCGCCTTCTCCTAGCCATCCTGCAAGACGCATACATCCAACATACATCACCTCAAACTTGGCATTCTCTCGGTAGCGGTGCGCGTCGACGTCGCTTAAGGTCGCGTAATGTTTGCTTCGAAGCGGGCGCGCACCGCCGCCTTGCATCGCATTCGAAATAATGCGTTCGTTCTTGAAGTGAATCGTGATGTCATCTAGAGATTGGTATGGCACAATTCATCCTGTATTTGGCTTGCTGTGACACCGCCTACAGGCTAATATACATAAGCCACGGAATGTCCGTCGAGTCTAAAAAACCCCATCTCATCAACATCTCATTTAGATGTCACCAATCAATACACCCACCAGTACTCTAGTGTCTAGAGGTGACAAGCCGGATACGTTTAACTCCATGCCCCAGTGGCTCGAGTTGATCGTTGCTCTCATACTTTGTGGTGAGTGCTAGCTCGCTTCATGACAGTATTGCAAATTCTCACTGCACCTTCAATTTTGCAGTGGCTTTCGTGATGGGTATCATGTTTCTCGTGAAGGCTACCGGCCACGCGTGCAATTTTGCACCACCTTGGAGGCGAGGGCTCGCGGAGAGTGGCAGTGGCAGTGAGCGGGCGCGGCAGCAGAGCCCGTCCTTCGGCCCTGATACAATGACGTGGTTACGTCCCCCACCTCCCGCCTACATCCACCCACCCCGTTATCTTGCTCCCGTCAAGGACCAAATGCACCCCAATGAAGTTGGGATCGACTACAAAAGGGACGCACCGACACTTTGAGCACATGCATCGTTACCCCAGATGCCACTTCCTATAACATGATACTCCAGACCAACTCCAGACGCCACTTCCTATAGCATGATACCCAGACACCACTTCCTATAGAATGATACTCCAGACGCCACTTCCTATAGAATGATACTCCAGACGCCACTTCCTATAGAATGATACTCCAGATGCCCTTCCTATAACATGATACTCCAGATGCCCTTCCTATAACATGATCCTCCAGATGCCCTTCCTATAGCATTGATACCCAGCCGCCATTTCCTATAGAATGATACTCTTTCCTACAAGACCTCTATTGTTGTTATATAATTGCTATTTTCTGCTCTATTTATTACCCAGCCTGCATTCCGTACCTCGCGTCTAACTTATAACATTTTGTCTAATATATATATTAAATCTCTTCGAGCTTCTTTTTAGAGTCTACACCGATTCCTGAAGAACGCAGCAGATTCTCCGCGTCTTTCTCCACATCTTCAGTTGTCAGCCTGCAATACGCAGGCGTGATGCCCTCTCCAAAGGCCCTTGTCACGTGATTGGCGCAGAGGAGAGCAACCAGCATGTTCGCAAGTTGTAGGGGTACCATAGTGAACGCAGCAGCCCATATACCACCGAGATTGTTCTTCTCGAACCGGTACAGCCCGCCCTTGCAGCCAGGAAGCAGGGTGCGCGGGAAGCAGTGCGTGCTGAAGATGGCTTCGTGGAGGGCATCGAAGTACCCGCAGCATCGCAGGGAGTTTTGTATAACGAGGCGGTCTTGAGATGTGTAGCCCTCGCTCCATGCTAGGTCCAACTTGTCATCAAGGGCGAAGGTGGAGCGTTTGTAGGCGAGATATCCGATTGTGACCAGCGACATGAAGCCTGGCCAGAGCAGGATGGCGTATGCTGCCAGCAGGCGGCGAGAGTCCAGGATGAGACCGGCGATTCCAATGAGAGAGGCGAAGATGAATATGGATCCTGTCAATGTGATGAAGACGAGCACATCTGTGTCCGCAGTGAGCACCACGACGGCTTGGCTCCAGCCTGTGAAGTATGCATAAGTGACGATAGATACAAACTGGCTCAAGAGGTGAACGGAAATGACCTTGAATCCACGTCATCACAGCACATGCGAGACAAACAAGGCCGCACGCGAATACGGTGGCGACAGAAGCTAGAAGACACCACTTGTGGGGTGTCCAACTGGCGCTGATATGCACTGCGAGCCCCTGTTCTGCATCCAACAACGCCATATCCGTTTGGCTCGGACTCTTGGGCAAGCCAGCGGCATAAGTTTCCTCGACGACAGGAAACGCGCGCAAGGCCTTGGGCATCGGCCACCTGTGCGTGAAGCGCTGGGTGGTGTTGAGCGATGATATGAGAGGTGTGCGACCATTGTCAATAGATGATGGCGGTACAGTGGAGGTCGCTGTGGCTGACGAGATGAGGGAATACTGCGAGTCGTTGAACGTGCGTGACGAGCAACTCGATTCGACTGGTGAAGAAGCGCTGGGTAGGGGAGATATCTCGGGATCTAAAGGGCTGATGCAGCGAGCACGGGGCGAGACCAAGGCCTGCGTTGACGGAGATGTGAATTTGCTTGAGGCCGATGAGGGCGAACCTCCGGGACTGGGGCACGAAAGTCCTGGGGGGAGTATGTGACCGGGACTGCGAGATATTGTGGAATCCTGCGGACTTGGTGGTTCTACATCTGAAGGTTCTGCATCCAGTGGGAGCGAGAGCGCCGAGCTGGTAGCCACCACGACATGTGTCACAGTTCGTGCAGGTGAACGTGACACCAATGGTGGAAGCTGAGGACCGGACACGTAGCGTTGAGAGGATCGGCAGGGCTTGACTAGAAGGATGGTCGGGTGGCGGTCTACAGGAAGAGGTGGGTTGACGTCTTCTTCATACGAGCATGCGCTTTGGTCATCCCCTTCAAAACTGCTATCCTCCGTGGCCACGTCGCTGAGAAATGGCCTGGCCTGTCCGGAGCACCGACGGACTGCATAATTGCCTGAAGTGGATGAGCTTGGACTGGCGGTGGAGGGCTGTCGGCGATACATGACACTGCGAGAAGAACGACGAAGAGCAAGCCACGATTACGGTCAGCCTCTGTTGACTGCCGTTGGGATATCTGTCGGATGGCCCACTGGACAGATTTTGAACCAGACCAGAACCAGGTGGCTTGGGGATACAGATCACGTAGCAAGCTTGATTCAAAGACAGGATGAAGAAGTTGAAAGCTTACCACGTTGGTCCAAACCCACAATCTCGCTGCTGTCGACTGCCCAAAAAGATTACAATGGATTGATCAGCAGCATAGACACAAATGAGTGGATCAAAGCGAGTGTATTATCTAAGGTAGTTAAGATCCAAGGTCCGGTGCAAGTAGATGATAAAAAGGTCGAAAATGAGAGACGATGCCAGCTATGTCCAGAGAGAAGAGGTGAGGGGAGGGATTATGTGCAAGGCGATGCAATCATGCGCTGCTGAGAGACAGCTCGATGGGGCAGGATGCACCCTCTACCTGTGTGACCGCGCTCTTTTGGCCGATGAGACCAGCGATAGTCATGTAGATGTCCAAGCGGAAGCTGACACCTGCAGAAGAAAACATTAAAGAAATTCAAAGTAATGACGCAGTCGCCAAATACTCACCAGGACGGTCACCACCGCCAGAGACTAATGCCTTATTCTTGCAAGCATTGTACCAGTTGGTCCCTGCAAAGTATATTATAAGATAATGTCGAGACTGTAAATCGGCCGCCCGTCCACTCACAAGTTGTATCGGTGTCATTTACCGCGACATAGGAGAAGTTGAGGGGTAGGTTGAGGTTTGAGAAGGTTTTGGCAGGGAACGTTTGATGGGCCAGGACAGATGTTGCGACCTGGTAGCCAGTAGCGCTATCAAAAACTTCTGCAGTCATATGACTGATGGTAAGTGGCAGATAGCTGGAGGTCGTGTCCACTTGGATGGAAGCAAAAGCGGGGAAGGAGAAGTTCGCGGGTGCCCGCGAGAATTCGGTGGGGATGCTGGCATTGTAAGTCCCGGTCGCTGGTTGGAGAGGTGCAATAGTGTTGATATTCAAGCCTGGTACACGAGGAATCATGAAGGCGAGGAGGATTCCACCACTGTTCAGGCGTGAATGGCTGGTAACGGAAAGAGCGATAGAGAGACATACACGATTATAAATGCAAAGATGCCCCAGACCAAGGTTTTCCTGGTTAGGCATCCTCCGCAGAAGCCATACTCTCCTCGGTTCCATCCCTTCCACTTTTTCGCCATCTGTTCATTCTGTTTCTCCCGCTTCCCGGCTTTGGTCATATCCCGCATTTCCGACGCCTTCCACTCTGCTCCCAACGTCGGCACAGTCACCATCTCCACAGGCATAACACCCGAGTCACTTTTGCCATCCGGGGTCGGAATTTGCCTGTAGCTATAGGATGGTTAGAGAGGACTAACAACAATCAACAACTATTGACAAACCCAGTAGTACTGCTTGGGGCAAATGGTACTGTGCTATATCTTGGGCCAGCGTTGTTAAAATCGGCATAGACATCCCATGCACTATCTTGCTGAAGCGCTTCTTCTTCATCTCTGCCTCCTTTGAGGGGTTCCTGTCGGCCTGCAGCTAAGTAGGACGAGTCGTTGTACCCAGCGCCACGAGGAAGTCCATTAGGTGTGAGATCGGCGTTGGCAGATGGGCTGTAGGCATCGGCATTCCCGTAGTACGATGAGACCTCAGATTTTCGCCTGTCCTGTTCCATTTTCCAAGTCTATCAAGATTTATAAGTCAAACAAAGCTGGAGAGGAGAGCAAAGTGAGGCGGGCAGCGGTCGCCTTAGAGGGCGCAGTAGTGGTTACAAGAATGGAAATTGTGGCGCGACTTCGAGCCGAGCGGCGAAATCCCCATCAGTGCTTTTCAAGCCTACTTCGCTAGTAAGTATCTAGCAAGTATCTAGTATACGTAGTTCTACTGCTATCATTTGCAGTCCGGTTTGGCTTAAGAAAAGAGACCAGAGCACATATATATATTCAAGATCCAGAGCTATCAGACGCCCGACGCACGTAAAATTAACTCCTCGATCCTTTATCGACATTGCAATTGATTCACTCGTAGATATCGATCATTTGTCAAATTTTTAAAACAATCATTATCTTAGTCTACATGGCCGTGCTGTACATTTCTCGAGGGCCGACTCCAGCTGTTAGTTGGAGAATCCCCACCGGCTAGTCAATTTGAGGCGTGGCCACTTCAGCTTCAGGGGGAAGAGGACCCAATTCGGATGGGTCCCTGTCTGTCTGTCTGTCTCTAAGTCCCAAGTATCCGAGCATCATCCCCTCTCTGGTCGTTGACGTGTCAACTGAAGTATCTGGTATCCCATGCGCCGATAAATTCGCCAAAGACACAGTGGTAGTAGTCTGCGTCCATCGAACGACTGTTTAGGAGCTTTGCGACACCATGTTTTCGTTCTCAGCCCTTCCGGCAGCCTTGATGGCATTCCTTCTAATATCCCCTGTATTCGCTACTGAGACGACACCAAACGATCCATTTCACGCCCTGGCTACGTATTCTCAGAAACACCAGGAGCATTCCATCTGCAGTTTGGCACATCTTCCACAAACCGAACCGGCCGATACCGACGTCCTGCTCTCATTCGAAGAGTGGAAAGCGAAGCAATTGGTGATGCAATCGCAGGCCAATTCCAAGGCAAAGGAGAGCACACGATTGACGGGGAACGGGGGACAAGGCAATGGCAGCAAAGACGACCAACCGACAGAACAGGGCACTACAGCAGAGCCTGCACTTTCCCTGCCCCCCTCTGCGGATCCAAACCACGATAGCCCGGCCGAAATGCGCTCCCCGCACCTCAGGGTACCGCTTACTGATAGGTTCAACTACGCAAGCCTCGACTGTTCAGCGCGGGTCCATCTGGCGCATAAAACCGCCAAATTTTCGTCGTCTATCTTGTCTTCCAAGAAAGATAGGTACATGCTCAGCCCTTGCAAAGGCCAGAAGCAATTTGTGGTGGTAGAGCTCTGCGAGGATATCAGGATTGACACTGTGCAGTTGGCGAACTTTGAGTTCTTCAGTGGGGTGTTCAAGGACTTCACTGTTAGCGTTGCGAAGACGTATTCGACAGAAATGGAGGGTTGGACAGCAGCGGGGACATACAAGGCGAAGAATGTCCGTGGTGTTCAGGTAAGTGTCTTACCGAACATCTCTTAAGAGCTTACTCACTCATCGAATCATGTAGTCATTCCATCCCCCGGAGTCATTGCGTGACTTTTACCGATACATACGAATCGACTTCCTTTCGCACTACAGCAACGAATACTACTGCCCTGTTTCACTCTTTCGCGTGTTTGGCTTGACGCACATGGAGCAATGGAAGTGGGAGTCGGAGAGTTTAGTGAAGCGGGGTGAGCTGGAAGGGAATGAGGCTCATCCCTCTCCAGTAGAGGTTGTCAGCGCTCCGGAGCCAGTTGACGTTCCTGCACATGAACCCGACGCAGAGAAGATTTCCCTGGACGCGGTCGCCGGGGATAGACCAACACAAGATAATGCACCGACCAAGACTACACTTAATCGGCCTGTATCCGCTTCACAGACGTCCACCGAAGCTGCAAACACCGCAGAGGCTATGGAGACGGCTCCCCCGGCAGCTGCCACAACGCCCGGCTTTCCAGCCAACGAGACAGTCATCAAATCAGCAGAACCGAAGCTCCAAATCACCTCTTCGGACCATCGGACCACCACTGATACGCCAGTGTCTACAAGCGAAGCTTCGGTCGCAACCCAGCATACGCTGTCTTCCTCCCTGACCGCAAACTCGGCGCCTGAAAATACAACTACGCGCGTCTCAAGTAGCATCCCAGACGCCAGCACTTCATCATATATGGCCCATCCACCCATGGCCCCCCCTACCAACGGCGGCGAATCCATCTATCGAACCATCATGAATAGGCTTACGGCGCTCGAGGCAAACAACACGTTATACGCGCGCTATGTCGAAGAGCAAACAGCTGGCGTCAGGGCCATGATTAGCAGGCTGGGAGAGGAAGTGGGCCGGCTCGAGGGGATCGTAAGTCTCGTACTCATCCATGTTTTCATTCGCTTCGTTAACACTCTGGTATGTGGGTTCCAGGGTAAAGCGCAGGCGCAAACGTATCAACGAACTGTTCACGATTGGGAGCGGCAGAGGAACAGGCTCGAGATGGAGCATGGGGAGCTCATGTCTCGAGTCGACTATCTCTCTGACGAGGTGTGTTGGGCTTCTTCTCGCCTATGAAGCTTGCTCAACGACTTTTCGTTCAGATCATCTTGGAGAAGAGACTGGGAATAGCTCAGCTATGCCTTCTTCTAGCAGTCTTGGTGTTCGTTGGCTTAACTCGCGGGTCCCGCGGAGAAGCCATAATGGAGCATGGACGCGGAGCTACGATGATCAATAGGTCGGTGAGGGAATGGGGCAGACGGCATCTTAGCTTCAATGGAGATTGGACTAGTCGATTGAAAAGCCAGAATCCAGGTCCCCAACAGATACCACGGAGCTCCGAGGATACCAAAGGTGCGATGCATGTGAACTCGCCAGTATCTACAATTCTGAGCAACCAACAGGCAAAGTCGAATTTCCATCCTCAAGGACACCGTTGCCACCTCTACCGCATACCTCCCGATTTCCCATTCCCTCTGCAGAAACGCAGCAAATCAAGTTCATGCTTGCTAACGAGAAACGCCCCACAACAGCGGCACTCGTGACGCACTCCTCAGGGCCCTGGAACCGACACTCTCGAACACCCACGGCCCTCACTCCTACCCACCACCAGCAACGGCCCTCTTCTGCAATAGCCAGGCCATCGATACAGCGGGCGAACTCGCAAGGGGCGACGGGAACATCCCTGTCATTCTCTGGTGTGGGACCCGTTCCAAAGAGCGCCAAGAAGTGGGCACGAAGCGCGCATCTGCATGAAGTGCGGAGTAAGCCTAGTGGTGGTGCTCGCGAGCGGCGCCGAGGGAGTAATGAGCGGGGGAGCGGGAGCAGAGAAAGGCGACGGGATGGAAGAGAGAATCAGTTTGCCCGGAGCGACTTCCTGCACACGCCTGCCTCTCCGCTGAAAGGGTACTCTTCGAAACCCTTCGACGACATTGCGCAATACGTCACGCGCCGGAAGCCTTTATATCCCCTGGCACATGGGGCGGACGGAGATGAGAGCACAGAGGGTGATAACTGGGTGGACACAGATGTAGATGGGTCGGAATTCGGGTCTGACATATAATACTCCCCGGGAACGAGCTGCTGAGTTTCCGTATCGTCCGCACTCCATTTCTTGCACATACATGGAATCTCACATCTAATATTCTTTTTGCATCCACATACCTTCTACACTTGCACAAATTTATATCTCGCAATGGACAACGCACAATATCACACTGCACTGGCCGGTGGGCGAGGTTCCGGACGCAGGCCATCTAACAAATAGCTGGCATCTGGTATGACATGTGGAATGCTGGATGTCTCGACCTGTCATCTGTCAAACTAAAATCATGCTAAACTGTAGCTATAAAGGCAGTTCGCCAGCTGAGGCCTGAGGGACGACGGCCAATCTCCCTGTTCTTTCCTTCCATATACATCTCGGTTCAGGCACAAAATATAGCAAAAAATCACATTTTCTTCGGGAAAGCCAGCCTTCGCATCGGCCGCATTGCTCCTCATTTCACCACCTTAGCTCGACTGTGCTTCAGCCGCGATAATTCACTGCAAGGAACGCATCGCTCGCAGCCGATTACTACATAGCCCATTGCGTATATCATTTTGTGGTGCGTGCTAGCATCGTGATGTTTTCGTGTCCTGTGGGCATATTTGACTGACGTATCTGGTGGTAGCTTCCGGTTCGCTTGCAGCACTTTAACGTGCCAGTTGCAAAAGGATGACAACAGATCTTGGCCTGGTACCCTCTGCAATTGACCGTGAGGTCAAATTGCTCCGACCTCGTCCAATCCCCCCCGCCAATCTCTTGCCTTCGCATGTCATGGCCACTGCTGTGCAGCGAGACATTGCAAAGGAGGCGATCACAGAAACCGCTTCTCAGCTCTCTGAGGTTAGACAACACTCACAACGCATGACGGCACACATCGGTCGTCTGGAAGATGCTCTTGAAGATGCTCTTGAAGGACATCGAAGCATTATTGCGCCCATCAGGGGGGTCACAGATGACGTGCTCCTCGAAATCTTCATGGTCTGTTTTGAGGATCTTGTGAATGTCTACCATTTGAAACCCTTCCCTATTTCGATCACACTAGCAAGCGTCTGCAGGCGATGGCGAGCCCTGGCTCTTTCTACTCCCCGTCTGTGGTCTGCGGCCTCCATCACTGTCCAGAACGCGCCAGGTGTCGGAAGGAAAAGCAACCTTTTGCATCTCTTCACATCTCGTTCACGCGAACGCCCATTGAAGCTCGTCGTAGCACCGCCGAAATCACAAGCCTTTAGCGATCAGGAATTTGACGCGGGTGTCTGTCAGCCACTGGCTGGGGCGCTTGCAGCTTGTGCCGCACGCTGGGAAGACATTTCCTTCGGCGATGACTGCTCGAAATCATTCCTCATGCTGGTGCAGGAACTGATATTTGCAGTGACTCCAGGTTACTTGTGCCCCTTGCCGATGCTTAGAAGTCTAGGCTTTGAAAGACAGTACCAAGACGAAGACTGGTTATGTCTGAATATGTTTGCAGGAGCACCAAACCTGCGCACGGTTCTTTACTCAATATGTGAGATGAATTTTTCAAAGCCACACGTGGACCTTGTTTGGGACCAATTAAATACCTGGTTGGAGGCACATTTGTGTGTGGAAGGCTACATGAACCTCCTTCGCCGTTGCCCAGCCCTCATACAATGCTGGGGTGGAATCGTAATGGGATATTATCTCGGACAGCGGATCTACGAAGGTCCGATACTGCGCCACAACCTGCGTTCGTTGGAAGTTATGATCCGGGAGCCAGGAAGCGGCCAGAATCTTTTCGATCATCTCGAGCTTCCCTGCCTTCTGGAGCTCTATGTTTCGAGCGAAACCGATACATATGATGACGAAGACGCGCCGGCTGCGGAAATATGGCAACAGTCAAGCCTTGAGGCATTTTTATTGCGTTCATCGTGTCCATTGCAGAGGCTAGTCCTTGATGTGCATCACTTCCCGATGGAAGGTGGTCTTCGACTGCTTGAACATCTGCCTGAGCTGGTGGAGTTCGGGTTTAGCGAACCGTTTTCCGGAGGCGAGCCTGTCTTCGATACCGCACTGGTGGAAAAACTCACCCTTTCGCCTGACGCTGGAACATTATCAAGTGCCGCCAGTGTACTCCTGCCTAAGCTGAGAGTGTTAGCCCTGATTGGCCCTCTCTTTTGTGATCGTCGTGCCTTTCGTGCAATGGTCAAATCTAGAGTTGCCACACGCAACCATGCAAAATTGCAGGCACTATATTTGTACCCCAAAAATCGAGACTTCACAAAGGTCAAAAATATCCTTAGGGACAAGGCACATTTCCTGGACTTCCCCTCTTTTCCAGATTTTCTTCGAGTTGAAGTATCATGCTGGTAGAAAATAAGAACAGGAGGTAGTAACTGCGTACATTCAGGGCAAAACATGAACAGGTCTGGTAGCCAGCCTATTTTCCCAAGCCATGGTGACCATAATCACGGGGGTTTCAAATTATGCTTACTTTGCATGTCTACGGTTTTTCGTTACCCTCCCTCCGCTCCCCAGGTCTTTGCTAGTGTAGTACATTTACTCAAAGCGCGTTCCATTCAAAAATTATTTGTACTTTCCGGGTCCCGCCGCTGATTTCAGGGCGGGGACCGCGACACGGCTACTTCACGACCACCTTCCCAGCAATAAGACAGGCGATTACACAACAAATCAAATACAAATACAACAATGAACTGGGTCCCTTTGGGAAATCATATACATGTCGAACATGAATGAAGTTTCCTGTTACTTGTTTAGAAAATAGAATAAAGCAGTATGGAAAGGCTGCCAACCGAGCTTCCAATCATGCATCCCTCCAAGCAGATTCGCCTAACGCTTCAAGGCCGCTTATCTGAACGCCAGAGTCCGATTCTGGGGTCCTCGTGAAGGAAATATGCTGCGGGGCCACATCACTTCCCGGTGGGTACCCGACGATCGCGAGGCAGTGAAGTGTCCGACACGATACCATGCAACGTTGAGCAAATCCCCGAGAGTGCTCGCGCGGCCCCTTGCCCGTTCCTTCGCCAACGGACCCATTCAGCGCCAAAGTTTCAAGACATTTGAATGCGGACAGCGCTCGAGGGAAATCGAGCCATTCCCAAGGGCTTGGCTACCCCAAATGACTACTAAGTAATGGCTAGCAAAGAATCGAGAAGTTTACTCACATTTAATGGAATGTATTTCGATAAGCGCAGGAACTTGAGCTGCGGTAGACCTCTAGCAATGAGATCCAACGCTTCGACAAAGTAGTTTTCCCCTGGGCGGACGGTGACATCGAAGATGCGCTCGCATTCAAGATCCAAGTAAGTTAACGTCGTTTCTGCTGGAACGAGGGCGTGGATAATGTCCGCAATGACATCCACGGAGAGAGGGGCGAATATACAGATCCTCAGTCGGGTGAGTGGCTGGAGTGCAATGACTGTTAAAATGGATGTAAGTTCGGGATGGGGATGGTAACCGATGGTGGCAACAGAAAGATTAGGGAGCAGACTGGCATGTGTCGAACCCGGAGGCGGAGTGAGGTCATAACACATTCCTATCTCCAAATCCTGGATCTGGCTCTGTTCGTGGATGAAAGACGATAATTGTGAATCTGTCCAGTTGAGCCTACTTCCGAAAGTCTTCAAGCGAAATGAGCAGCCCAGGAAATAAGTTGCTTTAAGGAGTTCCCTCTTTACGTAAATCGGACGACGAGGCTCTCCGAGGACCAGTGATGTGAGATTGGCCACGGCTCTCATAGCTTTGGGCAACTGCTCAGCCAAAATTGGGACCAGTCTGCCACCACCATCATCCTTTTCCCATCTGACACGCTGGTAGCCATAGCGTAAGAGTAAGTTGTGCGAGGTCGCATCGGGTGATGATCTGGCGAGCCCAGGATGCACACTGCTCGAACGTGCTATTCACCAAGTCAACGTGACGGTACAACACGCGTACGACCTCGTTGTAAAACGTGCGTGATAATGCGCATATTCTAAATAGCTCACCCTGTAGCAGCGATTAGAATATGTGTTAGAGCAGTTCGATGGGAATCGCGCTCGAGTGCCTCAGGCTGACTTGGGGAACTGACATGGGCAATCGGTGTTCAGCCCTCATTGATCATCATACAAGAGGACTTACTGCCGCTGTTTCACGAATGCGCTGATGAGCAGCAAGCTAATAGTAACCGTGGCTCCGAGAAGCCGTGGTTAAGCCCAAGGGGCCGACATCGGAGAGCTCGGTGAAATAGGGCCACCCCGTTGGGTCGTGGGAAAGGGGCTGTGCCGCGCTCATCGCGTCTGGCTGCAACCACGACAAGAGGCTCTAACATACAGTATATACCATTTATTTACATCATTTCTGCTGTAAAAAATCGATCCAATATTATCTACTCTGTTATGTGGCCCATCCCTTGCCTTTTATCGGCCTGAATATCTGACTGGGACGGCAAAACAGCGTCAGATCTCCGACTTTTCCAGCAAATAGATCTTGCATGGATGTATTGAATATTCGTGCATCTTCTGCAGACCATTCGCCAGACTGGGGCTCTCCAATAAGTGGACATCCATGTAAAATATGCTCTGATACACTCACCAAATTTCGTTGACGAGGTAGCTTACACTGAAACTGCCCTCACTGCAGGGATTACTTCCAAGCTTCAGGAGAAACCATCGTGGCGAATATTCGAAAAGCAGAGTCCTTGTTCTCGTTTACACGAGCATTTAGACGCATCGAGCTTTTCAAATACGCGATAACACCCCTTTCCGAGAGCGTGAAAGCAAGGATTTCGTCGAAGGCCGGGGAGACCATTTGATCATGTGCTAACTGCCTGTTGATATACGCTGATATCTCAATATCAAAGTGCGACTAAAGGTTCGGAGCGGTCGCGACTTGCAACCTCATGTGGATTTCGTTGGTCTTGTAGCTATCGGCGAGTGAGAAAATAAGTTCCTTTCTTTCACGAGATACAAACACTCGATTTCCAGACATATTGAGTGCTGAGAAGTAAGATTCATTGATGATAGTCGGAGGCAAGAGTTAGGTCACTTGGGCATTTAAACTTCAAAACCTTACTCCCACCTATTTCCATTACTCCCACCTATTTCGGAAGCTTTAGTAATTTATCGTCGATTCGTCCCATCATCTCCCATGATCCCCTCCCCCCACGAGTTACATGTAAACTGAATGGTGCTTAAATCTTCTTTCCAACTCACACACATAAAAAAGGACACATTTTAAGTAAAGACTGCGACCTATCCACATTCGAGTAGTTTTGCGTCGCTTTGCCGCTTTGTCCGGGTCCCTCTCTCATGTTAGTATGGTGGCCAACGACAGTGCCGCTTGGTTCCACCAGACCGCTTTGCGCAATCACAAGGGATATATAAGGCAGCGAGAATAGTCAGTCCCTTCTCTCATCTCAATTCTCTAAGACCTTCCATCTTCATACAGTATACCCCAACAGATTGTTCCGAAAGTGAGTGCGACTTGCGAGGTCGTCGATGATATCCTCTGACGAACACATTTATTCCCTGTTAGATATGAACAATGATAACCCTAATTATCCAATGCCAGTACAGGGATCAGATCCTTTCTATCCGAACTTGGCGGCGATCCCTGTCGCATATCCCCTCGTATACGACCTTCCCGCTCCCAATGGCTGCGGCAATTGCATAGAACCTAGATGCAGTGACCATGACCTCAATCTCTATCTCGATCCGATCCTCCTCCATCCGCCTCCGCCGATGGTAGCGGTAATATCGTCCTTTGCTCCCACCGATGCGGACAAACACAGCGTCAGAATCTCAATGGATTGTCTGAGGCACCAGAAGCGTCAGGTTGCTGCACGCTTGCAATATCTTATGTGGCCTACGCATGTCGACGAGCATCTGGCACTGTCGCGATCCCGATGCGATGAAGCAGACTCCCAAATCGACGCCTCCTTCGCAGCCTACGCCAATATCCTTGCGCCCATCCGCACCCTCACGCCCGATGATCTGCTAGCTATTTTCACGGCGTACGTAGACCAGGCTGGCTCCCACGTCCTCCGCGACCTATCCCTTGTCTGCAAACAGTGGCAAGAAATGGCACGTACAACACATCTTTGGACCAACATCGCCGTGCTCATCAACATAAACTACCCGGTCACATTCCTAATTGCTGCCAAATTTGTTGCCACTTGTGATTCCCGCTCGGGAATGCATCTGCTCCGGTTCAGGCTTGAGGTTGACTATGAGCCCCTGGATGTTGGGCCCCGCCCCGCATACTTGAAAAATCTCGGGATCTTGGCCAACCATCATGACTTTCGAGTACTTGCCGATGCGATTTCTGATACAGCGCCACGGTGGCTCGACGCTACGCTGGTGGGTTCTCCCGCTTTTCTGCTAGTACTGGCACGTGTCGTTGCCCAAGGATCGCGCTGGTGGGAGAGTTTGCCGATGCTCGATCGGCTCACCATGGATGTCCGTGTCCGGGAGGAGGAAGAATCTGAGCTTAGTCCGATGCTCATGTTTCTGAAGGCTCCAAACTTGCGCCGAGTCTCTTATTCAAGAATGGACGTTCCACTGACCCAGGTGGCTCTCCCTTGGACGAGGATAACGCATGTCTCGTTGCCCATCAACATGAATGTGCAGAAAGCGCTCTTGGCGTTCCCCAACTAATGGCTTGCAAGGCCATTGTGACGGCGGACATGTATGGCGAAGGACCGATGGACCTGCGACACAACTTTCTGCAAACCCTGGACTTGCATATCTCAGGGCCCGGCGCGTTCGAGTCATTCTTCCAGCACTGCGAGCTGCCTTCGCTAGTAAACCTGCGTCTGTATTCCGACGAACATTGGCCCGGTATTTGGTCACAGTATGCGGTCCATCTATTCTTGTGGCGGTCTTCATGCCGACTGGAGACGCTTGTCCTGGACTTTGCGGGTCTCAACACTCACGACCTTCTTGCACTTCTCGGATTGGTTACCACTCTGAGCGAGCTGCACATCATCGACCGACCCTCCCAGAACTTGCCGCCCAACTCTATCATCGGCAACGTTCTCATGGAGCGCCTGACCATCTTCTCCCCACCCCTGCTACCGAACTTGCGCGTACTGAAACTTGGCGGCATCCTTGCCTTTGATCCCCAGCCCTTTTCCGCCATGGCCGAGTCAAGATTCGCCGCCAACCAGTACCTGTACCCCAAGGGGTGTGTAACACTCTGGTCGCTCGTGGTGTATCCCTCCGTGCCCCCCGCCGGGATCTACGCATCTTGGCGCACGGCCCGGGACCTCCGCCTTGTCAACGAGCACCTAGGAAATCAAATTGATATCCAGCCGACCGAATACTAGCCGGGCTCAAGAGTCGTGATTATTATTATTGAAAACCCAAATAAACCAAAGTAAGGATAGATGTATATAACTGTAAACCTAACGTATATAACTGTATCCATAGACGAAATTATGCATTATGATTATGATTATGCCCTATTTATATTGGCACACTGAGACTTAAGTGAGAACTGCTAACACTTGAGTTTCAAGAGAGTGATAAGGACTACCTATCGGACCGTTGCCCAACAGATTGTCCCTATTTAAATATTTTGGTAGTATGAGATGGTAGCCTGATCTCATCCATCCCAAATCACCCCACACTGGCATTGTCTCGAGCACGACAGACTAAAGAATACTTTTCTGTAGAGCACGATCCGCCACCAACAAGTCACGTAAAGGTTACATATGGCGACTCTGAATTCGAGAACATCTAATCGACTGGGAGGTTGGTCCATGGGCCAGGTTTATAGTCGTCCATGGACCGTGTGGCGTGTGGTGTGCTTACCGGGTAACAAGGGGGCGGTAACTTTGTGACGTTGCGTTTTCGAGGAGACCTACGCCGTGAACGTGTTTGGTGCCGCCGTCGTCGCCGATTCCTTCCTCCTGCTCCCGAAACAATCAAAGGCTAAGGGCGGAGGGCGGATCGTGAACCTTTCCTCGGGACTCGGCAGCATTGCCACCATGGCGGACCTCAATGGGCAGTACAAGGGCTATTGGTTCTAAGTGCGTTTATGGCCTCCTTTTGATTTCACCTGCATGTTCGGCTAACGCCCCGCACCAAGGCGTACAACTCCAGCAAATCCGCGCTGAATTCGATCACTATAACGCTCGCCATGATGAACCCCGAGCTGCACGTCGTTTGTATCGATCCGGGCCACAACGCGACGAACTTGAACCACTATCCTGGATCGATGCATCCGAAGGACAACGTTAAGGTGATAGTTGCGCATGCGCTGAAAAAGGTGGGCAACAGCACGGGCTTTACTCGAACGATGGTGAGATACCATGGTAGATGCAACATTGCTTGTCATAATAGTTTAGTTACTGGTGTGCCGAGCGTTGTATGCTATTGATGTACTTCATAGCCGTGATCTGTGTCGTGGAGCGGCGCCCTGTAGCAGAATAAAATGGGATATAAAGAAAAGAAGAAAGTAAGTAAGTAAAAAAGACACGAAGCCTATATATAGAAGCACCCTAAGAATGTCTGCGCCTTTACGATAGTGGTACAGTGCCATTGTAGCGTTATACATGTAATGGTGCGCTAGCTCCAAGTGTCACGCAAAGAATCAGCGCCATTGGCCAGTACAACGACGTCCACAAGACATCCTATGGTTTCGCGGATCGTGTGCGCCAAACGATTTGTATGAACAGATTCCATAGCCTGCGGTGTCCCGTAGCAGCCGCGGACGTGCCCACATATCCACTCGATGAAGCTATCTTCTTCCCTTATTTTAACCAATTTTTGGGGGAAATAAGAGGGGTTGTGGTCGTAGGTGATGTGTTTTAGAGCCGGTAGCTGCGATAATGCAGGGTTTGCATCCACTCCAAGCAACGACAAGGATGTGACAGTTGGGAAGAGGGCGAAGAGGGCATGGTACGAGGATAAAGTGACATCGCGTAGCCTGGATAGCTTTAAAGTCTGAAGACGGGGATAACTGGGAAATTGTGTGCAATGAAGTATAAGTCGGGAGGCACAGATCTCGGACAAGTAAGCAATTTCGAGAGATTCCAAGGCAGGTGCGATGATGATGGCAAAAAGACTGATGAAATCATCGCCAAAAGCATACCTTTCCAAGCTGAGCTGGCGTAACGAAGGAATGTGAATTGGTCCCCGTCCAGAGCCTTCGAAGCTTCGTAATCGCAGACGAAGAATCCGAAGGGCAGGAGAAGCCGCCACGATGCTTTGCAGATGCCGTTGGGAAAGGGTCACCTTGTTATCGACTATGAAGGCAGTTAGGTTGGCTAAAGGAGGGCCGCATTCCGTGCAAATACGGTACAGGCTGACCGATTTTAGAACCGGGGCACCTAATTGGAA
>KV417646.1:108376-118621 GCA_001630335.1 Athelia psychrophila
GTCACAGATGACGTGCTCCTCGAAATCTTCATGGTCTGTTTTGAGGATCTTGTGAATGTCTACCATTTGAAACCCTTCCCTATTTCGATCACACTGGCAAGCGTCTGCAGGCGATGGCGAGCCCTGGCTCTTTCTACTCCCCGTCTGTGGTCTGCGACCTCCATCAATGTCCAGAACGCGCCAGGTGTCGGAAGGAAAAGCAACCTTTTGCATCTCTTCACATGTCGTTCACGCGAACGCCCATTGAAGCTCGTCGTAGCACTGCCGAAATCACAAGCTTTTGGCGATCAGGAATTTGACGTGGGTATCTGTCAGCCGCTGGCTGGTGCGCTTGCAGCTTGTGCCGCACGCTGGGAAGACATTTCCTTCGGCAATGACTGCTCGAAATCATTCCTCATGCTGGTGCAGGAACTGATATTTGCAGTGACTCCAGGTTACTTGAGTCCCTTGCCGATGCTTAAAAGCCTACACATTGCCAACGGTTATCAAAGCAATGACTTAGGACGTTTAGAAATGTTTGCAGAAGCACCAAACCTGCGCACAGTTCTTTACTCGATATGTGAGATGAATTTTTCAGAGTCACATGTGGACCTTGTTTGGGACCAGTTATATACCTGGTTGACGGCACATTTATTTGTGGATGGCTACATGAATCTCCTTCGCCGTTGCCCAGCCCTCATACAATGCTTGGGTGGAATCGTAATTGGATATTCTCTCGGACAGCGAATCTACGAAGGTCCAATACTGCGCCACAACCTGCGTTCGTTGGATATTATTATCCAGGAGCCAGGAAGCTGCCAGAATCTTTTCGATCATCTCGAGCTTCCCTGCCTTTTGGAGCTCTACATTTCGAGCGAAACCGATATATGTGATGACGAAGACGCGCCGGCTGCGGAAATATGGCAACAGTCAAGCCTTGAGGCATTTATATTGCGTTCATCGTGTCCATTGCAGAGGCTAGTCCTTGATGTGACTCACTTCCCTATGGAAGGTGGCCTTCGACTGCTTGAACATCTACCTGAGCTGGTGGAGTTCGGGTTTAGCGAACCGTCTTCCGAGTCCGGAGGCGAGGCTGTCTTCGATACCGCACTGGTGGAAAAACTCACCCTTTCGCCTAACGCTAGAACATCATCAAGTGCCGCCAGTGTGCTCCTGCCTAAGCTGAGAGTGTTAGCCCTGATTGGCCCTCTATTTTGTGATCGTCGTGCCTTTCGTGCCATGGTCAAATCTAGAGTTGCCACACGCAACCATGCAAACTTGCAGGCACTATATCTGTACCCCGAAAATCGAGACTTCACAAAGATCAAAAATATCCTTGGGGACAAGGCACATTTCCTAGACTTCCCCTCTTTTCCAGATTCTCTTCGAGTTGAAGCATCATGCTGGTAGGAAATAAGAACAGGAAGTAGTAACTGCGTACATTCAGGGCAAAACATGAACAGGTCTGGTAGCCAGCCTACTTTCCCAAGCCGTCGTGACCATAATCACGGGGGATTCAAATTATGCTTACTTTGCATGTCTGCGGTTTTTCGTTACCCTCCCTCCACCCCCTAATTCTTTGCCAGTAGAGTACATTTACCCAAAGCGCGTTCCATTCAAAAATTATATGTACTTTCTGGGTCCCGCCGCTGATTTCGGGGCGGGGACCGCAACTCAGCTACTTCACGACCACCTTCCCAGCAATAAGACAGGCGATTACACAACAAATCAAATACAAATACAACAATGAACTGGGTCCCTTTTGTGAAATCATATACATGTCGAACAAAAATGAAGTTTCCTGTAACTTGTTTAGAAAATAGAAGAAAGCAGTATGGAATAGGCTGCCAACCGAGCTTCCAATCATGTATCTCTCCAAGCCGATTCGTCCAACGGTTCAAGGCCGCTTATCTGAATGCCAGAGTCGGATCCCGGAGTCTTCATAAAGGAAATATGCTGCGGGGCTACACCACTTCCCAGTGGGTACCCAGTGATTGCGAGGCAGCGAAGTGTCGTACACGATACCATGCAACGTTGAGCAAATTCCTGAGAGTGCTTGCGCGGTCCCTTGCCCGTTTCTTTGATAACAGCCAAATCCAGTGCCAAAGTTTCAAGACATTTGAATGCGGATAGTGCTCGAGGGAGATCGAGCCATTCCCAAGGGTTCGGCTGCCCCCAATGACTATTAAGCGATGGCTGGTAAAGAATCGAGAAGTTTACTTACGTCTAATGCAATGTATTTCGAGAAGCGTAGGAACTTGAGCCGCGGCAAACCTCTAGCAATGATCTCTAACCATTCAACAAAGTAGTTTTCTCCCGGGGAGGTGCTACTATCGAAGATGTGGTCGCAGTCAAGATCCAAGTGGGTTAATGTTGCCTCTGCTGGAGCGAGGGCGTGGATAATGTCCGCAATGACATCCACGGAGAAAGAGGCGAATACACAGACCCTCAGTCGGGTGAGTGGCCGCAGTGCAGTGACTGCGAAAAGGGATATACGTTCGGGGGGATGGTAACTGATGTTGACAATGGACAGATTAGGGAGAAAACTGGCAGGTGTCGAGCCCAAAGGCGGAGTGAGGTCACAACACCGTGCAATCTCCAAATCCTCGATTTGGCTCTGTTCGTGGATGAAAGGCGATAATTCTGAATCTGGCCAGCGGAATGTGCATCTGAAAGTCTTCAGAAGAAATGAGCAGCCCAGGAAATAAGTTGTATCAAGGAGTTTTCTCCTTATCCAAATCGGACGACCAGAGAGACGAGGCTGTTCGAGGACAAGCGATGTGAGATTGGCCATGGCTCTCATAGCTTTGGGCAACTGTTCGGCCAAAATTGGGACCAGTCTGCCATCGCCATCATCATGTTCCCATCTGAGGCACACTGGCAGCCATAGCGTGAGAGTAAGTTGTGCGAGGTCGCATCGAGTGATGATCTGGCGAGCCCAGGATGCACACTGCTCGAGTGTGCTATTCACCAAGTCAACGTGACGGTACAACACGCGTACGACCTCGTTGTAAAACGTGTGTGATAATGCGCGTATTCTGAATAGCTCGCCCTGTGGCAGCGATTGGAATATGTGTTGGAGCAGTTCGATGGGAATCGCGCTCGAGTGCCTCAGGCTGACTTGGGGAACTGACATGGCAGGCCGCAATGTTGGAACTGTTGAAGCAATCGGTGTTCAGCCCTCATTGATCATCATACAAGAGGACTTACTGCCGCTCTTTCACAAATGCGCCTATGAGCAGCAAGCTAATAGTAACTGTGACTCGGAGAAGCCGTGGTTAAGCCCGGGGCCGAATTCTTTTCAGTGAACAAACACGCGTACACAAACCACCCCGCAGGCTGCAAGTCAAACAAGTTCATTTGCCCTCGACTGCTGCTTGGCCATGTTAAAATTCTGGTGTTCAGTATCGTTCCCGGTTTGCTACCGTTCCTGTTAGCTGTTCCGTTTGTTTTGTAAGTTAAGCACTTGTGTCTCTGGCAGGTAGGTGCCCCGGCCAGCTGTTCGAAATCGACGAAATCCTTTTGGAAGTCGACCAGTTTCGGAACAATAAAAATTCTCTTCGCTAGGGAGGGGGCGTAATTCACGGCATATAGGCGGGTAAAGGGAGGGACAGTGATCACGTCTGACGAGGTAGCTTACACTGAAACTGCCCTCACTGCAGGGATTACTTCCAAGCTTCAGGAGAAACCATCGTGGCGAATATTCGAAAAGCAGAGTCCTTGTTCTCGTGTACACGAGCATTTAGACGCATCGAGCTTTTCAAATGCGCGATAACACCCCTTTCCGAGAGCGTGAAAGCAAGGATTTCGTCAAAGGCCGGGGAGACCATTTGATCATGTGCTAACTGCCTGTTGATATACGCTGATATCTCAATATCAAAGTGCGACTAAAGGTTCGGAGCGGTCGCGACTTGCAACCTCATGTGGATTTCGTTGGTCTTGTAGCTATCGGCGAGTGAGAAAATGAGCTCCTTTCTTTCGCGAGATACAAACACTCGATTTCCAGACATATCGAGTGCTGAGAAGTAAGATTCATTGATGATAGTCGGAGGCAAGAGTTAGGTCACTTGGGCATTTAAACTTTAAAACCTTACTCTCACCTATTTCGGAAGCTTTAGTAATTTATCGTCGATTCGTCCTATCATCTCCCATGATCCCCTCCCCCCACGAGTTACATGTAAACTGAATGGTGCATGCTTAAATCTTCTTTCCAACTCACTAACATTAAAAAGGACACATTGTAAGTAAAGACCGCGACCTATCCACATTCGAGTGGTTTTGCGCCGCTTTGCCGCTTTGTCCGGGTCCCTCTCTCATGTTATGGCGGCCAACGACTGTGCCGCTTGGTTCCACCAGACCGCTTTGCGCAATCACAGGGGAGATATAAGGCAGCGAGAATAGTCAGTCCATTCTCTCATCTCAATTCTCTAAGACCTTCCATCGTCATACAGTATACCCCAACAGATTGTTCCGAAAGTGAGTGCGACTTGCGAGGTCGTCGATGTTATCCTCTGACGAACACATCTATTCCCTATTAGATATGAACAATGATAACCCTAATTATCCAATGCCAGTACAGGGATCAGATCCTTTCTATCCGAACTTAGCGGCGATCCCTGTCGCATATCCCCTCGTATACGACCTTCCCGCTCCCAATGGCTGCGGCAATTGCATAGAACCTAGATGCAGTGACCATGATCTCAATCTCTATCTCGATCCGATCCTCCTCCATCCGCCTCCGCCGATGGTAGCGGTAATATCGTCCTTTGCTCCCACCGATGCGGACAAACACAGCATCAGAATCTCAATGGATTGTCTAAGGCACCAGAAGCGTCAGGTTGCTGCACGCTTGCAATACCTTATGCGGCCTACGCATGTCGACGAGCATCTGGCACTGTCGCGATCCCGATGCGATGAAGCAGACTCCCAAATCGACGCCTCCTTCGCAGCCTACACCAATATCCTTGCGCCCATCCGCACCCTCACGCCCGATGATCTGCTAGCTATTTTCACGGCGTACGTAGACCAGGCTGGCTCCCACGTCCTCCGCGACCTATCCCTTGTCTGCAAACAGTGGCAAGAAATGGCACGTACAACACATCTTTGGACCAACATCGCCGTGCTCATCAACATAAACTACCCGGACACATTCCTAATTGCCGCCAAATTTGTTGCCACTTGTGATTCCCGCTCGGGAATGCATCTGCTCCGGTTCAGGCTTGAGGTTGACTATGAGCCCCTGGATGTTGGGCCCCGCCCCGCATACTTGAAAAATCTCGGGATCTTGGCCAACCATCATGACTTTCGAGTACTTGCCGATGCGATTTCTGATACAGCGCCACGGTGGCTCGACGCTACGCTGGTGGGTTCTCCCGCTTTTCTGCTAGTACTGGCACGTGTCGTTGCCCAAGGATCGCGCTGGTGGGAGAGTTTGCCGATGCTCGATCGGCTCACCATGGATGTCCGTGTCCGGGAGGAGGAAGAATCTGAGCTTAGTCCGATGCTCATGTTTCTGAAGGCTCCAAACTTGCGCCGAGTCTCTTATTCAAGAATGGACGTTCCACTGACCCAGGTGGCTCTCCCTTGGACGAGGATAACGCATGTCTCGTTGCCCATCAACATGAATGTGCAGAAAGCGCTCTTGACGTTCCCCAATATAATGGCTTGCAAGGCCATTGTGACGGCGGACATGTATGGCGAAGGACCGATGGACCTGCGACACAACTTTCTGCAAACCCTGGACTTGCATATCTCAGGGCCCGGCGCGTTCGAGTCATTCTTCCAGCACTGCGAGCTGCCTTCGCTAGTAAACCTGCGTCTGTATTCCGACGAACATTGGCCCGGTATTTGGTCACAGTATGCGGTCCATCTATTCTTGTGGCGGTCTTCATGCCGACTGGAGACGCTTGTCCTGGACTTTGCGGGTCTCAACACTCACGACCTTCTTGCACTTCTCGGATTAGTTACCACTCTGAGCGAGCTGCACATCATCGACCGACCCTCCCAGAACTTGCCGCCCAACTCTATCATCGGCAACGTTCTCATGGAGCGCCTGACCATCTTCTCCCCACCCCTGCTACCGAACTTGCGCGTACTGAAACTTGGCGGCATCCTTGCCTTTGATCCCCAGCCCCTTTACGCCATGGCCGAGTCAAGATTCGCCGCCAACCAGTACCTGTACCCCAAGGGGTGTGTAACACTCTGGTCGCTCGTGGTGTATCCCTCCGTGCCCCCCGCCGGGATCTACGCATCTTGGCGCACGGCCCGGGACCTCCGCCTTGTCAACGAGCACCTAGGAAATCAAATTGATATCCAGCCGACCGAATACTAGCCGGGCTCAAGAGTCGTGATTATTATTATTGAAAACCCAAATAAACCAAAGTAAGGATAGATGTATATAACTGTAAACCCAACGTATATAACTGTATCCATAGACGAAATTATGCATTATGATTATGATTATGCCCTATTTATATTGGCACACTGAGACTTAAGTGAGAACTGCTAACACTTGGATTTCAAGAGAGTGATAAGGACTACCTATCGGACCGTTGCCCAACAGATTGTCCCTATTTAAATATTTTGGTAGTATGAGATGGTAGCCTGATCTCATCCATCCCAAATCACCCCACACTGGCATTGTCTCGAGCACGACAGACTAAAGAATACTTTTCTGTAGAGCACGATCCGCCACCAACAAGTCACGTAAAGGTTACATATGGCGACTCTGAATTCGAGAACATCTAATCGACTGGGAGGTTGGTCCATGGGCCAGGTTTATAGTCGTCCATGGACCGTGTGGCGTGTGGTGTGCTTACCGGGTAACAAGGGGGCGGTAACTTTGTGACGTTGCGTTTTCGAGGAGACCTACGCCGTGAACGTGTTTGGTGCCGCCGTCGTCGCCGATTCCTTCCTCCTGCTCCCGAAACAATCAAAGGCTAAGGGCGGAGGGCGGATCGTGAACCTTTCCTCGGGACTCGGCAGCATTGCCACCATGGCGGACCTCAATGGGCAGTACAAGGGCTATTGGTTCTAAGTGCGTTTATGGCCTCCTTTTGATTTCACCTGCATGTTCGGCTAACGCCCCGCACCAAGGCGTACAACTCCAGCAAATCCGCGCTGAATTCGATCACTATAACGCTCGCCATGATGAACCCCGAGCTGCACGTCGTTTGTATCGATCCGGGCCACAACGCGACGAACTTGAACCACTATCCTGGATCGATGCATCCGAAGGACAACGTTAAGGTGATAGTTGCGCATGCGCTGAAAAAGGTGGGCAACAGCACGGGCTTTACTCGAACGATGGTGAGATACCATGGTAGATGCAACATTGCTTGTCATAATAGTTTAGTTACTGGTGTGCCGAGCGTTGTATGCTATTGATGTACTTCATAGCCGTGATCTGTGTCGTGGAGCGGCGCCCTGTAGCAGAATAAAATGGGATATAAAGAAAAGAAGAAAGTAAGTAAGTAAAAAAGACACGAAGCCTATATATAGAAGCACCCTAAGAATGTCTGCGCCTTTACGATAGTGGTACAGTGCCATTGTAGCGTTATACATGTAATGGTGCGCTAGCTCCAAGTGTCACGCAAAGACTCAGCGCTATTGGCCAGTACAACGACGTCCACAAGACATCCTATGATTGCGCGGATCGTGTGCGCCAAACGATTTGTATGAACAGATTCCATAGCCTGCGGTGTCCCGTAGCAGCCGCGGACGTGCCCACATATCCACTCGATGAAGCTATCTTCTTCCCTTATTTTAACCAATTTTTGGGGGAAATAAGAGGGGTTGTGGTCGTAGGTGATGTGTTTTAGAGCCGGTAGCTGCGATAATGCAGGGTTTGCATCCACTCCAAGCAACGACAAGGATGTGACAGTTGGGAAGAGGGCGAAGAGGGCATGGTACGAGGATAAAGTGACATTGCGTAGCCCGAATAGCTTTAAAGTCTGAAGACAGGGATAACCGGGAGATTGTGTGCAATGGAGTATAAGTCGAGAGACACAGATCTCGGACAAGTAAGCAAGTTCGAGAGATTCCAAGGCAGGTACGATGATGATGGCGAAAAGAAGGATGACATCACCGTCAGAAGCACACCTTTCCAAGCTGAGCTGGCGTAACGAAGGAATGTGAATTGGTCCCCGTCCAGAGCCTTCGAAGCTTCGTAATCGCAGACGAAGAATCCGAAGGGCAGGAGAAGCCGCCACGATGCTTTGCAGATGCCGTTGGGAAAGGGTCACCTTGTTATCGACTATGAAGGCAGTTAGGTTGGCTAAAGGAGGGCCGCATTCCGTGCAAATACGGTACAGGCTGACCGATTTTAGAACCGGGGCACCTAATTGGAAGCAAGGTGTATGGGAGGTGTGCCGCTGCGGGAGTCCCAATAATTGGGACAAGGTTCCGCTCGGGCCGATGATTTCGACATGCTGCAGAAGGGGGACTGATATGTCCCGGATAGCCCGTAAAGTGAGCGCAAGGGCTTCTTCTCCCCATGGAATTACGCAAAGCGTGCGCCAACGCTCGCGATGGGGTAAAATGATCTCTAATACTCGTTCCATCGACTTCGGATTGATGTGGATGTCAAGTGGATGGGTGCCCGATCTAGGCAGAAAAAGAAACGCATTCCACAAATTGGCAAGGGGGTCGGCTGTGAAGGACAGTCGACTCCAGAGGAGTGGTGAGGAAATTGCAGCTTCTCTCCAGCGTCGCGAAATGCTCGACACAAGGAGAGAGAACGGCAACGGGCGTTTTGTCCGACCATCTACGTGTATGGGCTCTGATGTCGAGCCCATCGTAAATATATGAGCAATCAGCTCGTTTGGCAGTGTATCGATGGGTGCTGTGATCGTTGAATCCCCGAATGCCGTATCTGGCTCGGAATCACCATCGAATTCAGCCATGATTCCAACTGCGATTGAAAGTCAACAACAGACACCAATGATCCATCGATGAGCAGAGCTGACCAATGCGTTTATGAGCTGATCGATGTACGGTGACTTGCAGCGGGGAGTTGGTGGGGAGTGGTCGTGGCGGCATTCGGCATCAATTCACTCTCGCTTGCCTTTGACGTTTGAACATCCAGTTGACATCCAGTCAATATGCCCCAGGACAGTAATGATAGTGATATTCCAACTTGCTTTTGTGACATCTCTCTGACATCGTGGAGAGATAGTGTCCTGATAGTCCACGGACCAACCTCGCAGCCGCTGAGACGTTGTCCTGATTTGACTCTGGCCAGACACCTCAAAATACAAGCATTTGGCGAATGTATATCATTATTATGCATGCCTCCTCCCCGTTTGACCGACGGAGAGCCCGTACAGCTAGGGCTAGAGCCGCGAGCACAGCGGCGTGCGCGGCAGCCACCGCGCGAGCAGGTTCAAGGTGTACGTCCTGGGCGCGTTCGGCGGCGCGCGCGCCCGCTGCCCCACCCGCGACGTGGCCGCGCTGCTCCTCCTCCTCGCGTCGGGGCACGTCCGCACCGACAAGAAGCGGCCCAAGCATGACAAAGGCCACACCACCGAGCGCTCGCACTACCCGTGCGGCCTCTGCGCCGCGCACCCCCCGTCGCTACACCTCTTCCGCCACCACCACCTACTAGGCGTCCAACTCGCCCCACCCACGAAAGAACGACCGGGCAATGCAAACACCCACGCTGCCTACGACTAATCGAAAAACGAAAAAAAGAACGACGTCTACGCTTTCGCACCGCAAAAGCTACAGCGCAATACCGTCAGCAGAGCGACAAGTGCATGTAGGGCAAGTAGCAGGAGCAGCGGTAGAAACGCGGGGCCACTGGGGCGGTCATATATACACGTATGTGCAGAGCGAGATGTAATCGACTGGCGGCAGTAGGCAGCAGGCATAAGTAACAACGGAGCCTGACTACAATAAAAGCAAGCCTGAGCTTGTAAGCTAAGCGTAGGAACGTAGGAACGTAGGCGAAGTCAATGGAGTAGGGGTCGATGGAACGGTAGGTAGGCGGGGTGGGCGGTAAGTGTTGTTCAGGTTGGTAGGTCAATGGTCAATGTCTATGTATAGTAACGTCAACGTGGCAGGGTTGGTTGGTGAAACGTGTGGGCGGTAAGAAAAGCCCGACAAAAGAAATATGAGAGGCAAAGACGACGTAAGAGATCAGAGATCAGAGATCAGAGACTTAGTAATGGAAGGACACGAGTTGATCATGGCGGGGAACATGAATCTACGCGGGCATACAGATTTAATTATACGTGTAATGGTGGAAGGGCAGTATTGAAGCGCCAG